>DF241967.1:30437-96840 GCA_000507305.1 Breviolum minutum Mf 1.05b.01 | reverse complement strand
CGACTCGGTTGAGTACCTCAGTGCGAAGTTGCAACCTGTCCTTGCTCTGCAGGAAATCTGACAAGCTGGTCTCGGCATGATCAGCTGGACACAATGGGGCTTCTGCCAGCATTCCAATATCCACAGCATGCCTCAGTTTGAAATCCTTGTCCGATTTGGATGAGACATCGCCGCGGGCAGACGCTGCATCCGCCTCGGACTTCCCATCTCGCACCCATGTGATGCCATTCCCAGTCACGAACAGAAGCCAGTTGCCGCTGGGGTGGTCCATGTTCACCAAGTGCTTGGTCTTCTTGATTGGCATCACCATCTTTCCACAGACACACATCTTCTCCTTGGTTGGATCCCATTGTGTGGCCCAATCCGTGAAGCATTCGGGGCATTGGTGTGTGGAGATGGACTCAGGCTGAGTATTCTCCCGCAAGGAATCACTACCCACCCCTGGACGGGAGCGGACTGGAACATGTGGTTGCTTCATGACCTCATCATGGACTTTCTGGGCCTTCATTGCCATATAGGCCTTGATCACACGTCCAAAGCTCACGGCTGGGATGCTCTCCGAGTCGCAGAACTTGACAAACAAGTCATAGATCTCCTCAGTGCTGAACTTGTCCACCATCTGCTTGATGTCCTTGGTCACCGCCTCATGCTGGAAGGGAACATCTGCCAGGATGAATGTAGGGGAGGATGTGCCTCTGCCAAACACCTTCCATTTGTGTGTGGTCTGCTCCACCACCGAGTCATCCATAGGTGCCACATCCCCAGAGGGGACCGCCGCAGCGGAAGCCACGCCCTCCGGCCGGGAGGGGGCTTCAACGCCATCGGCAGTCGACCCCAGCTTCATCTTTTCCACGGTCTCAATCATCTTATCGATAGAGTCCTGCAGGTTTGGAGCTGGACCTTCAAGATCCACGACATGCTTGCCCTGCAAAAAGTGTGTAGCAGCATTGTCGGTATCTTCCACCATCTCGGTAACCATCTCCCAATCCTGGGAGTCCAAAGTCCCCGTAGAGACATTTTCCTCCTTCAAGACGGCTTCCACATGGTGAAAGGAGTCCAAACTGCCTGAAGCCAGCGTGGTTGGGGCCTCCACCGGCATCGGCCCCTGAGTCTCCTCAGGAATGATGCGATCAAAGCTCACTGGTGCACCAGACATGGCTGTAGCACGAATCGAGGGGGTAGAAAGAAAGACTTTCAATTTTTCTCACTTGCGTGACAAAAGCTCTTGAGCCAAAATGGCAGTGCCATTTTGGCTGTGAATGTTTGCACACATAATCCTTGCAAGTGCAAGCACAGCAAGTTCTAAATTGTTTTTTTAGCTTCTTGGAACTAAGGGACTACCTGACCAACTAGAGACCTGAGTACCGCAGATTTGGTCGCAGCATGTGGCATACGTCTAACTTTTTGTGCGGCAATCGAAGTCTTCACGGCGACAATGTGTAAGACAAAACACAAGAGTCGACAAGTCAGAAAAGAGACAGTCGACATTCCAGATCGAAACTTCAAAACTTGCTCCGAGAATGTGGTGTTTTGCGCGTTTGGACTTGCAAATGTGCTTCGTGCCACAGCGGCGTGCCATCTTTCCAGATCGGAACTTCAAGAATTGCTCCGAACTTGAGGTGTTTTGTATTTTTTGACTTGCAAATGTGCTTCGCGCCACAGCAGCGTGCCATTCTTGGAAATCGGAAGAGCAAAAATTGCTCTGGACCTGAGGTGTTTTGTACATCTTGACTTTCAAATGTGCTTCGCGCCACAGTGGCGTGCCATTTTTCATTTCCCTGCTGAACAGCTACCTCCGCACCCGCCGCTCTAGCGAGCCTACTTTTCGAACATCCGGAACCACGAAAAATTGAAAAAACACAGCAATTCGCGACTTTCCTCACATTTGGCGCATGTGTATCTTCTTTCTAGTGGCTCTACTTGCGTGTTGATCTTCTTTCTTGTGACTTGACTTCTCTGGTCTGCTTTTAAACTGTCCATATTGTCGGAAGTTAGACTTCTAAATTTCCTTCGGCTCCTTACTACTTACTACTTACTAGTTACTACTTGCTACGTACTGCTTATTACTTACTACTTTCTAATTACTACTTACTACTTACTACTACTTACTACTACTATTTCTACTTCTATAGCTACCAGTACTACTACTTTTTCTTCTACTTCTATTTTTGCGAAAAAAATGTATGAAATGTTTCCAAAAATCTTCAGAGAATTGTGCAACATGCCTGTGCCAACAGCATGGCAACATGCTTTAAGCTGCACGGGCGAGTGTGCTGATGGTTTTTTCAGATGTATTGGTGCAAACCCGAGATCTGAATCTTAGAGCGAATCCCTGAGGCTGGCAATTTTCTAT
Organism: Breviolum minutum Mf 1.05b.01; assembly: GCA_000507305.1. Classification (NCBI taxonomy): domain Eukaryota; class Dinophyceae; order Suessiales; family Symbiodiniaceae; genus Breviolum; species Breviolum minutum. The sequence continues at coordinate 94,487 of DF241967.1, read as the reverse complement.
GGACTTGGGGGCTTTGACACTCGGCGAAAGGAGATGGTGAGAAAAGTTGAGAAAGTTGCGCAAGCCATTTCGAGATGTGATTATGGTCCGAGGTCTTGTTGATTCTGGTTGTCTACCGGGACAACAAGACTTTTTTGGAGGCAAAGCAAACGGTGCGACATTTGGGACCACAAAAGATATGACAGGGGTAGCGGCTTTCACGATGACTTCTTGGATCTTCATGTGTGGCCAAAGACAGCCATTGCGTAATTTGGACTGTTTTGGAACGGTTCATGCCATTTCATGCAATTCGGTGTCTATGCTTTGTCTAGTGATGTATTGATGTATTGATGTATTGGATTTTATGGTCGTTGTGATGTTCGGGCGCAGGGTTTCATGTGTTAACAGGAATTGGTGTACCAACGTCTCCGGCCGAGCGTGAAAAGCTCCGATGTCTCAAGCTTTTCAGAGGCGGAATTTTTCGAGTCGCACTGGAGCTTCGAGGTCTTGTGACACCAAAATAGATACATGTATGTAACTTATAATACATAGTATATACATCAATTTTAACCTAACGTCAACAGCAAATAAAACAAATGATACAGTTCAGTACGACGTAAATACAATTCATACATCCACAGTGAACAGGCAAACAGATATGGACAAGGGATAGTTGCTTCCATCAAACTTCTTGCTGTTGTAGCAGGTTTCTATCAAAAAACACTCAGGATGAGCTTGTTTGCCTGCCTCTTTGTTTTCTACCCTTTCCCTCTTCCGCGTCGAATCAAAGTAGAAGCAAATTGAAAGTCTTTTATTTGAAAACTTGCACGCGCAGCATTTCGCCATACACTGCATGTTCAGGCAGGGCAGTCGAAATCTGCAGAGTATGAGCCTAGGTGATTTTGCGGAACTTGGTTTGGTTGCTTCATTTGTCCTATTTCGGGACCGTTCTGCATCGCTTTTGTGTTTTTTGCAACATTAAAAAAGCCTTTGAGGTTTCTGTGTGTTGTGAGTCTTTGGCTTGAGGCCGCTACTGGAACCGGAAGAAGACGAACAAGAGTCATGGCTTATTTTGGAGCAGTTGCCCTGGCTGCAACTGCTCCAGTTGCAACGGCATCCTGGCACAAAACATGCTCCTACCTACGGTAGTATGGTTGAAATACTACATTTTCAGGGACTGAAAAGGAAGTGCGTCGTGTGCGTATATGCGCTTTAGGATGTCTTAGTGTGATCCGTTCTTGGGGCAGAGGCATTTGTCAGCACCGCAAGAGACAAAGAAGGCCGGTGAAATTAGCGGAAGCAGTAATGGTGAGTCATGGTGAGTGGGGTGTTTTGTCGAGGCTTCACCAAACGTAAGTCTGTCGGGTTGTGGCGAGTTCTGAGTTCCTATTGTGCATTTCTGGAGGCTGAAGATGAAGAGGATTGTTGAAAGGATTCTGCATCGCCAAAGGCGACGAGTCCGTTTGCAAAAAGGTGTTGATGCTTTCGTGTAGCCAACTTGCGTACATGTGACTCACGTGACTCTTTGGCAAAGCTTCGCATGCATCTCGCAGCGCGTAATGCACATGTAATGAATTTAATGCACTGATACACTGCATGTCATCCACTGGCCACTGGCTGTCGTTTTCATCGTTTTCACCGTTTCCGGACCTTTGGGCCCCAGCTTTCACCCTTTCACCCTGCAGCAACAGGAGCAACCGAAGGCGCAACATTTTTACCGACTGGAATCGCAGTGATACATATCTAAATGACTCAATGACTCAGGCTTTGTAACAAAAAACATGTTATTTTCAAGTGATTCGGTGCATTCGGTGCATTCGGCGCATTGGCAGGCATGGAAGATGAAGACTTCTACGTTCGGTACTATGTTGGCCACAAGGAAGGGAAGAAAGGGAAGAAAGGGAAGAAAGGGAAGAAAGGTCCAGGGTGCGTACTGGAAAGAAAGTAGATCCAAGTATCTCGATCCAATGTAGAAAGCCATTTTGTGTAGGGAGATCTAGTTGTAGCACATCCATGTCTTTCTCGCACATTTTGTGTACTAGAAAATGTTTTTTTTTTCGTTGTCTTTTTTGTCTTTTTTTTGGCAGGGCAAATTTGGGCACGAATTCCTGGAGTTTGAATTCCGGCCCGATGGACGTTTGCGCTACGCCAACAACTCCAACTACAAAAACGACGTCCGAAATCCCGAAAAATCTGTCATCTTTCTTCGTTTTTTTTAATTAAATCTGTTTACAACAAGATTTGACAGATTTGATATGCATTTGGATGAGCAAAGAGTCGAAAAACAGTATCGATTTCATTTGATTTGACAGATGCAAAGATGCTTTCATCACATTTCTCAGGTGATGATTCGGAAAGAAGCACATGTTACGCAGGCTCGGGTTCCAGGATTCCAGGTGAGTCAGGTGAGTCAGGTGAGTCAGGTGAGTCAGGTGACGTTGTGCTGTGCGTTGTGCTGTGCCTTGTGCATTCTCAGAAATGTGTAGCTTTTTGCGCCAAGGCTGTGATGAAAGAGTTGAGGAAGATGATAGAGGTGAGTGCACTTGGGTCAGGGGTGGATATCTGGATAATGCAATGCTAATGCCAGACACTGCACGTAGCAATATGATGTAAGAATGCAACTGTGTAAAGACATTCCAGCACTCAGCTACGCACCCTTTCTCTTTTCTATACACGGTGCAAATCCATGCACATCATTCCAGAATTTTTCTTAGCCTGACGTAGTATTCCTATGCATGTCTTCACGTTGTGTAGTGATTGACTTATTAATGTATTCATTCTGTCTTCTTCCCGTGGTTGTGTTGGTTGGCCAATTTGAATGTACGCTTGAAGGATAGCGAGATCCTGAAGGAAGACGACAGCCACTGGCCGGCGCCTGACCGCATCGGCCGTCAAGAGCTGGAAGTCGTTTGCGGCAAGGAGCCGAAGGTAACCGAGATAGGTGCTGTTTCGGGGCTTCGGAGGGTTTCAGACGGTTTCTGCCAAGACACCTTGACAGCGTATAGATGGAGATGGGTAGGGATGACTGGGGCACAGATGAGGTACAACGCGATGCCAGTCCTGTTTTCAGTGTTATATGTTTGTGTGTTTGAGTCTACAGTGGGTATTACATACTACTGCCCATGTGTCCCTCGTACCAACTTCCACAAACATGGAACCGACAAGCGGCCCACAAACGACCGAGTGAAATGATGAAATTTGAAGAAAAATCGACCACAAGGGTCGTAAACGCACATAGTAGATAGGTATGAATATGTATTTATGTAATATGCATAGATCATATATACGTATTATATATGGACGCTGTATTTGTAAGTGTAAGTGTACCTGAGACAACTTGGAGCCGCTTCTGATCTTTGCTTCTGATCAGACCCTCGGAGATGCAAAGAAAAAGCGAGGAGCACATATCCTTCACCACATCCAAGATTGGATCGCTGGCGGATGTACAAGCTTCAAAGGACAACCAAATTTTCTCCCTCTCTCGCACTCTTTCTCTCACAAGACTCCATGATCAGATTAGATAGGATCATGAGTTTTCTTTCTAATTCTGTACTTTGTTGGAGGTCAGTGAGATGCAGTACATGTCGCCCTGTAAATTTCAGAGCTTTTGTTTTTCAAATGTTTTCCGTGTTTGCAAAGAACGTCAGAGACTTAGAAGGCTGAAACAGACTGAAAGCCCTGAAACTGCCAGGATCCTGAGGGGCTCAGAGTCTTTTACTATCTTGTGCAGGACGCGTGGCATATTTTGGAATCACCTTTTGGTGATGCGAGGTAGTTTTGGACAATTTTGGTGTCTTCAATTCATTCTGGCTACTTCTCACTCATGCTGATTCCATGTTCTAAGGACCTGAAATGCTTTGTCTTCAGCCTGATCGGTCTGCACTTCCGAATCAAACCAGTCTGATTGTGACTGTGACATTGTGAAGACACAGTGGCTTGGTCAACTTGACAGATGAAGGCTGACGGCTGACGGCTGACGCACTATAATCCCTCAAATCATGCGGAAATCGACGCAATCGACGCAATCGGTGATTGAAAAGAAAGAAAAAGGCAGCACTGTGCACAAACCTCGAGGCAGTGTCCAAAGGTTTCCTCTGGTTTCCTCTCAGTTCCTCTGAACCAGGAATAACAAGAACTCCAGGACCACCCTGAGCTGACCACCCTGACCACCCTGACCACCCTGACCACCCTGACCACCCTGACCGCCCTTCGTGACTTTCATGTCATGACCTTCACATGACCTTCTTTGCTTTAGAGCTTTAGGTTAGTTTTCTTCAGGGTTACTTTGGGTCACATCCTGGACATGTGGGCACGTTGCTAGCTTTATTTTCACCCACATGGTTCGCGCCTTGTTTGGATCAATTTGCCCGCGGAACATGGAGCAACATGAAGTCTTTTTGATTAGCGAAAGGTCAATCCTGGGATTTTCTGTGTTGTTTCTATTGCAAATCTTGCTTGCACTTTTCCTATATCTATATATCTATATCAGTATTCAGTGATATTGGTATTTTACATCCGTATTTTTTTTAGAAATAGTTACACATTTTTTAATTACTTTAAATTATACAATGTTTTAGATATATCAATAGATTCCAAGGCACGTGTTGGTCTTTGTTTCGTTTCGGAGCTTTCGCGATGGGGCACGACACAATGGGAATCAGGGCTGTCACGCTGATTTTGGTGATCGTGCCTCGCCAGAAGCTTTGAGCCCATCCATCACAAGAACATCATATTTTGTCAGTGTATATGTATATGTATATATATATATATTGTATATATAGAGTTTTTTTTTAAAGCTGCGAGTGTATATACGAGTGGTAGCAAACACGAATGCGAAAAATATCAAATCTAAACATTTGCTGGAAGTCTGTGCTATCATTTCATGTAAAGTGTGTACAAAAGCCAGCAATGCCCACAAACTTTCGAGGCGGGGAAGACCTGCAAGACGCCGTAAGATCTTCACCTGATCTGCATTATTTCACTTTGGTTGAAGAGCTGAAGTCGGACAATTGCTATGCAGTTTGCTATGCAGTCAGCTCAGGTTGGAGTACTGTAAAACTCGTGGTTGCGAAGGTCTGGAGTGAGGCGGAGAAGAGTTTGGAATGTGGTTCCAGATGCTTCAAGAGATGCTACAGCAATTTTTTACCGTCAGATTTCCCCGATTTACAGTATATCGATTTTATCCCTTTCCAGATCGATGCATTTGATGCCTTACATGATCCTACATGCACTGTCGAGACTGACGTGATTTTGCTGGAAGGGTGTAGCGCTGCAGTTTGGAATCGCCAGAGTTGAATCAACTTCGAATCGGTGGCCTCTTCAGGATTTGGATGCCCCACGTTTGGATCTTTCGGATACGTGGAGCACTCTGTACAGAGCATTGGCACAGACGCAAATGGTCAAATGGTTTGTTTGGTGTTCCACCCTGGATCTTTGCTTTCCATCCCTGGCTGTCCTTGTATCTCTGGCAGCTTTTTCGACTCTCCAAGCAATGGACTTTTATCCTGTTAAGCATTCCTTCAATGCCTTCCTCTGCAAGCTCAAAATGTTACACTATAAAACCTACCAATTCTCAACCACCACGGGAACATCGCAGAGCCTGTGATTTCCGAGATTTGGATTCGGAGCTCACACAAATTGCACTGAAACATAACCTTTCAGTGCAAATTTCTGCGTTGCTCCGTTGGTTGCTTGAAAAAAGGACGTGTCGAAGTGTAAATTTCACTGTCTCAAAAGAAGGGGATTGAAACAGATCTCCATAAAGATCATGATACTGAGAATGGTGCAATGACATGAATGATGGTCAAATGATGAATGAGGACGAGAGCACCGCGGCGGAAGATCTGCTCCTGACAGTCGGCGCCACGCTGGCGACAACCGCTAGGCGGGGTGGCTCCAGGCTCCAAGCAGCCTTTCTAAGGGCCTTTCCAAGGGCCTTTCCACCATGTATGAAATCAATAGATCAAAGCATGTTTCTGTTTTCTATCTTCAGCTTCTTGTTCATTTTGTCATTAAGAATCTTTCTTACAAACCTTTAGAAGACACTTTCAAAGGGAAAGAGGTATCTTCAAGGTAGCCGCAGTATTGTGGTATGACAGTCTATGAGGTCAATACAGATCATATGTTTGATGAAATTTCCACTGACAAGAGTCATTGTTCCAGACTTGCCAGTCAAGGTCTGTTGCTGGGGCCGTCCCATTGCCACGTGAATGCACCAAGTTGGAGGCGCAAGGGAAAATCCATGAAAATCCTTCAAAGTGGCATTTTTTCATTTGAACTGCAATATATACACCGTTATACCCCCGCACATAGTCATATATTGTCATAGGTTGTGATTCACGTCGTCATAGGTTCTCAGTGCGTTTCAAACGGGAAAAAATCAGAACATGCTTTGACCTAACTTGAGAATGCAAGAAGAATGACCAGGGTGCAGAGTGGATGGTGGTGAAGACTTGGAAGAGTATTCAGAGTATGACGGGAATGCTTCGCGCCTTCGCGAAGGAATAGTTATTACATGTTTTTACTGCACCAAGCGAGAAGAGGCTACAAGGATAGGATGGTCAATGGTCAAGATCTTTTGCAGGTGATACGTCATGATTTGCTCCATTCTGATTGTACAATCTGTTTAGAGACATGTTTGTACGGTGTACGGCGCCTGCGCAGAGTTTTAATGATTTGATATGGTTTAGGAGTGTGTAGAACTGCAGCATCCAACTCTTGCGCCGGCCCTTGCGCTGTGTTTGTAATTGTAACCCTTCAGTGCATCCTTTGGCCCAGACGCCTCGACATGTTGAGCATTGACTCAGATACGACGCTATCTCCAAACTCCAAACTCTGGTCGCTTTGACGATACAAAAAAATCACCTCACAGAGACACGCCTCGCACACATGCACACACACGGCTCATTGTTCCCTTCGATCGTTGCAGGTGCGGCTGAGGAGCTCAAGGCAAGGCTTGTTGGCAGCGCTGGGTCGCCGCGTCTCTGACCGCAGCGAATTGGCTGCGGAGGCGCCAGACGACGTCATGTCCCTTCCGTAGATCGTGGAACCCACAAATTGTACAAGGAATCATGGATGACACATGATTTTCGGTGTGATTTGGAATTTTGGTGATTTGTGATGCACCTTTGTGCACTTTTTCAGAAACTTTAGGTGCTTTCCTTGAGCGCGGGTCATGCGTTGATGGCTTTGTTGGCCGATGCGGGACGCTGCTTGGCGCTGTCGGTGCGTATGGCGCCCTCCGAAGAGCCGACAGCCTCACCAGCCCCGTCACGCTCGCCTCCCTCGCCGCAGGGAACGTGCCATTTCCATGTTGCCCGATCTCACGGAACGTGCCTCGGTTTAGCCCATTTTTCAAAAAAAGAGAGAAAATATGAGAAAACGAATGCAAGCCAAGAGCGAGTGAGAAACGTGAAGCAGGTAGGGTCTGACATGCGCCTTCAGTATGAGATCGCTACATGTACAACATTCATGTCTCACAAAATTTGTTCTCTCAAGAGAGAAAACATCTAGATGTATCTATATACAGTATGCATTTGCACCAATATATGCGCAGCACTATGCACCGCATGTGGACTGGTATGGACAGCCTGTGAGGTGAAACAACGAGATCGCGGACCGCTGGCCCTTTAAAGTAGGCATTCAGGGACTGAGTCTACTAGACAAGATAGAGCTCTAGGCTCCTAAACCAGCCAAGTGAATGCAAGCAATGTAGAAGCACATTCAGGACAACAGAAAGGAAACCACCCGGGTATGCAAGAGAATGCACAAAGCAAGCGAACACAATTCAACTTGACATGCTTGATGCTAGTATACCACGAAGATGGCAAGGTGCCAGGCAATGTTTTTTGTTCTTCTCTGCCACACTGGACAATCAAGGGATATTGATGTGAGGCAGAATTATGTTGGAAGAGATGCGAAGTGCTCGCAAGATTTGATATTTGTTCATTCGGACATCGAGTCTGGGTTCAAGCCACAGCACTTGTCGCAGTGGCGTTTTTCCTTTCCGAGGTCTCAAACAGCAAGGCCAGTACGAGAAGTATGTGAAATGGAGAGATGGTGACTGAGCTGCGATTGGATGATTCTCGGGTCGTTTTTCCGAAAGCACCAAGGGTTCGAAAGCACCAAGTGTGCACATTGGAATGAATGAAGTGTGCGTATTTCTGGAATGAGGATACAGACAATGGCGTTCTGGAGGATCATCTGGATCAAAAGGAGAAATCGTGGAAAATTCCACAACTTAATGCGAAGACCGAGGAGCCATGAGGTGAGGACAATTCATGTGGGCACGGGATGCGGGTTCTGAAGATGGATTTTTCAAAAAATGTAGGCTGTTGCGGAATAGATGGCGGCCCAGTCGCATCTATTGGTAGACCAACCCTTGCAAATCTGAGCGCAGCAGCTCCAGTCACGTCCAAAGAGACGAGGAGAACACTTCTTTTGCAAGTCAAAAGTACACCTTACATCTCCGTATTCTCATGTTTAATCCTATTTGGTCACCATTCCACATTTGGTCTTGTTTGATCCTTTTTCTGCTTATATAGTACACTTCGATGTCGGGCTCCCAAGCCTCGGGCCCAGCATGGCGCAATGATGCGCAATGCATAGAACGATGTTGTACATCGCTGGGATTGCACGCAGAACTGGGATTGCAACGTGCTTGTAGCAAAGCTCTGCAAAGGACCCAAGTCATCCCAAGTCGAGAAATTAAAAAACGATGCAGAGCACTTGTGAAATGCACTTGACCAACATGAGCCATTTCATCGGCTAATCGGTATAAGAAGCTTAGATAAAGTAGCTGAAAGTAAGAGTTGTGACGTTTATTTGAACACCTAGTAGAAGTAGTAGTAGTAGGAGGAGGAGGAGCAGCAGGAGTAGCAGTAGTAGCAGCAGCAGGAGGAGTAGTGGTAATGGTAGTGGTAGTGGTAGTACCGGTATCTATGCTGTTCTTTTGCTGAAAAAGCCTGTTTTGTAACATCTTGTAGCACGTTTGTCCGTGGGTGAGTTTTTATTAAGACTATTTATTTAGCGTTTATTAAGTAGAAACTTTCCAGATGATATCATTGAGGATCCTATTGATTTGCTTGGATTTGAAGATTTGGAAGTTGTGTCCGTGTATCCGTTTTCTCAAGCAGCACGCGTGAGCTCTTAAGCCAAGCGAAGCACTTTTGCATTGCAGCGTAGAGCACCACGGCAGCATAGAGCACCACAGCAGCACAGAGCACCACAGCAGCACAGAGCACCACACAACATCAGCACTTTTGCATTCCAGACACATCATCTACAAGTAAGCTAAGTTTACTTTTCATACAAGAGCCGACACCATGATGGTCTCGTGACTTGGTTGAATTCATTTGCGCTTCTAAAGCGGATATATTTTTTTTCATATATGATATATTTCCTTAGTTCGGGGGCCAAACTTTTGGTCGAAGACATTTTACTCGAAATATGATGAAGTGCTACCCGGAAGTGTGAAGATAGTTGGTGTCCAATCCTCACTTACGACATTTTTGCACATGTTTTCTTCAATAGGTTCGGGATTTAATTATGTGGATACAACTCTTCACGTCTTAAGTTGATGGTGAGAACCTCCATTTTTGCCATAGTTGCTGCTTGCTTCCAAATCTTAAACCTGTGATTCCCAAAAAAGGTCCTAAACAATTCTATGTTTCCAGCTTTTCGGACATTCTATCTATAAGCCCAAATGAGCAATGAAAAACACCTTTTTGTTTGGTTATAAAGGGGGTTATACTACACTTGCTTACAGGGATCATCATATCCCAATATGGGAATCCCGTCATTAAACAACCAGGATTCAATGGAAAGTAACGATTGTGGATTGTTTTTTTGGCTGAAAAAACCAGCTCACCTAGGTGATGGAAATCACCTACCGCTTCAAAACCTTCCCTTAAGCCTTATGGCGAAGTGATTGACTTGAGCCATGAAAAAAAACTTGTTGTTTAGGGTATGTAGGAGATCATGCTACCCAAGTACATAGGGATTTGTAAAAACCATGATTAATAAAGACCCCCTTCGTAACCAACAAGGACTCCATGGAAAGTAACCATGGCTTGTTTGTTTTCATTGCCCGCTTTGATGGATTGAAATGATTGTGGATCAAGCTGGAACTAGCCGAGGCACAAGGAGTTCGCTGTGCATGCAAGTTGGATCTTGCAGCTGCTTGGCGTTTTTCTGAGACACTCAAGGGGCATTTTCAGAAGCAACGCTCAGAGATATGTATATCCAACACTCAACAACTCAATAAATAGAAAACTTTTAACTTTTGCTATAAAGTCATGTAATTCACATGCATTGACTTTGAATTTATGATGCTTTGAAGCGTCCATGATTGAGGTTGGTGCAGGGCCAGAAGGTGGCAGACCAGGGGATCTGTGGAGTCACTGGAAATTGGTTTTTAGAAGATCGAATATCAATGATCATACAACAAAAGAGAAACCTATCCTCCCCAAAGTTTCAAGCTTTCGTTTCCTTATGATGTCACCGTTTCAGGAACATGCAGAGCAGCTGGAACGCATCTCCAAAACCTGCACGGAGTTGCGCCGGGAAGTTATCGAACTGAAGGACACCTCTTTGGGACCGAGAAAAGCACTCCCGCAAAAGATGCAAAAAAACAAAGACCATCAGACTTCTGTTATCACAGGCGACTCATCTAACCATTTGGGATCTAGGTTATCATAATTGAAGTATTTGCTTATGTTTTACGAATCAATCAATATATACGTATACATATATATATATACGGTTAAGAGATTTGATAAGCCATCCAAAAGATTTTGGAACCATCTCCTTCAGGCCCGAGTGGATTGGGTTCCCTCTCGACCAATCGTATTCATTTGGTGGGTTTTTGTTGGATTTTTGAAAATCTTTCATCAACATGGCTGTGAACCGAAAAGCATCTCCTGCTAATTCATTAGCAGGAGCTGCAAAACCGACAGGTGCAGTGCCCAGATGTAGAGATGTGAGAAAAAGCGCAATCTCGATTTCAATCCGCCAGTGAAACAAAGATCTCAAAAAAGACAGCTTGGCAGACGTCCCGCCTGTGTCCCCCCACTCTTTCCATCTCCTTCCTGTGTTCCAGTACTCGAGAACGGCGGAGATCGTTTCCGCAGCCTCTTTGATGTCCTGAGGCCACGAAGATCACCACCATCGAGCATTCCTTGGAGGAGGCAATGATGAGTTTCTGAGGGGTCATTGTCTTGTTGGAAGTCAGGGGAACCATGTTTTGAAATGTTTCCTATGATGCGTGAGAATGAGAAACCATACTCTAGGGGACCTGTAGGGTAGGCTTGTCCGCAGCTTTTGGGAAGATCACCCCACGGAGTCAGTGTGATGGCTCCAGGTTTGCCATGGTTTGCCACAAGTATAACTTTGGCGAAGTAAAACCGCAGGATGGAAGCACTTGCCCGAATGTGCTAGAGATACGGGGTATACGTATGCATGCATATGCATCAAGCATTGTTCTCCCAGCTCTAAAATTCGAACCTGTCAAACTGTGAAACCTCACTTGATGAGAAATTCCAGCTGCTTGCAAAAGATTGTGTCTCTTTGAAACAAGTTTCTGTGTTCGCTTTTCAACAACGTCTTCAAATTTCTTCAGTACTTCTTCCATACCTGAAACTGCAAGTGGAAGCTGAGGGCCTGGAATTGAGATGTGTCTATATAGTTCCATATATTGAATTCTCTTTATACACTCTAGCAGTGATTTCAAGCTGGTATTGGGGGAACAACTTGGAGAGGCTCGATCAAAGTCAAGGACATATTCCTTTAATTTTCACCCTTGACCCTTGTCTTCCAGTGTTTGACCCAATAACTTTAAGGCTGGCCTGCAAAAGAAAAAACAATTGCCAAATGTGAAGCCATGCAGGCCGGTCTCCAGTCCAAGGAGTTTAAGCGTGTGACCGGGGCGATCCAAGCAACTTGGTTGCCAAACAGACAAACAGCATGCAGCAAAGTGGGAGGAAAGGTACGGTATGACAGATGAAGTCCAATTTTCTAACATGTAGCACCTGAATAGGTGCATGGGGTACTAGTGAGCGTGCCTTCGCTTTTTTGCTTGTTAAGATTCCATAGGAGCGAATCGATGAGATGCTACCCAAGCACGCGCGAGAGTTTGAGGAGTTTGAGGGACTTAAGGCCCGCGTTGCTGGTTTATGGGAGGCATGAATGGATTGAAGGAACTTGTTTCGAACCTAGGAAGCGAAATCAGCAATGTAAGTTGGATGGGAAGACAAGCTTAAAAGATGGCGCTGACAAAGTTGTTGTTGTTGTTGTTGTTGTTGTTGTTGTTGTTGTTGTTGTTGTTGTTGTTGTTGTTGTTGTTGTTGTTGTTGTTGTTGTTGTTGTTGTTGTTGTTCGTTGTTCGTTGTTGTTGTTGTTGTTGTTGTTGTTGTTGTTGTGTGTGTGTGTTGTGTGTTGTTGTGTTGTGTTGTGTTGTGTTGTTGTAGTTGTGTTTGTGTGTTGTTGTTGTGTGTGTGTTGTGTGTTGGTTNTCGNGATAGNAGTAGTAGTAGTAGTAGTAGTAGTACGTAGTAGTAGTGTGTAGTTAGTTGTTGTTGTTGTTGTTGTTGTTGTTGTTGTTGTTGTTGTTGTTGTTGTTGTTGTTGTTGTTGTTGTTGTTGTTGTTGTTGTTGTTGTTGTTGTTGTTGTTGTTGTTGTTGTTGTTGTTGTTGTTGTTGTTGTTGTTGTTGTTGTTGTTGTTGTTGTTGTTGTTGTTGTTGTTGTTGTTGTTGTTGTTGTTGTTGTTGTTGTTGTTGTTGTTGTTGTTGTTGTTGTTGTTGTTGTTGTTGTTGTTGTTGTTGTTGTTGTTGTTGTTTCTCCGCAAAAGAGAGCGAAACATGAATGTTTTTCGTTGCTTATGTTTTGTCCCCCACTGCCGCCTTTTTCGTACCCTGTTTCTCAAGTTGTTACACCCCAAAGTTTCATTGCCCTTGCATTGAACAAGCAACATGTTGCAGCACGAGCAAATGCCAGGCGACTGTAGATGAGTTGAAGCACCACTTCGAAAAGCAAGGCCACCAAAAGTGAAACAATGAAGCAAGCGCTGCAGGAAATCTTGTGACAATCAAGATAAATATACATAGAGTTTAGAGTAAATCGTGTATACATTTCTCTTTCTCTTTTTGGCCTCTCATATTTTGAGAGTTTGAAATGCTGTAGATGGAGGTTCTGCCCTGGAAGATTTGAAATTGAAATCAGCCTTGGATTGGCATCATGCCACCCTGAAGGACTGAGACTGCTGCGACTAGGGTTGATGTTCCTTTTCTACACCGAAAGAAACATAGTCTTTCCACTCGATTTGATGATCATTGTTTGCTTGAAGGAGCGGGTGGACTACATCGAGAGCACGATGGAAGATTCAACGGCTGCTTCATCTCCTCCTCCTTCTCCCGGACTGGAACAGGAGACCGAAAGGAAAACGAGACGAAACGGAGACCGAAAGGAACCCCTCCGACTTGTAGCGAACAGGTGTATGATGGCAACATCATTGAAGAGAGATGGACCTTGAAATGCGGCAGCTATCAAACCGAACTCATACAGTACCGAGAAAAATGAGCAGAGTTTATTCCAAATATTGACCGCTTTATTTGGGGGTTTCTGATGGTTTCTGTAGATTTTGACGTATAGAACTAGGCTGGATGTCACAGATCCTGGTGGCATAGAGGATGTAGCCCCTCCACAGGTTCAGGCTGTATCTAACAAATCCTTGCCCTATGGATGATATAGAACAGGCTGTACGTAACAAATACAGACAAGGTACACTTGGGTACTTGTTGCAGCCAATGACTTCATGATTTCTTGTCATATGATGATTCGTCAACAAAAGGCTCTCAAATGTTTTTTTTTTGTGCGTGTAGGGTGTGCAGGTCAAAAAAGCCTGGTGACCCAACATGTTGGCTTTACAGCCATGGGTCTGTTGAAATTGACGTAAAAAGACAAGGTGCATTTGATACATTTTGATGGTATGGATGATACTTATACAGACCAAACACCGCGCAACAAGTACATGCTGCTGAACCGTTATTAACCGTTCGGAGTACTCTTGACATGGTAAAAATCAACAGTTCCTGAACCGTTCAGAACCGTTCGGAGATTTTGTAGGCATTTACCTGGCCCCTGAACCGTTCTTAACCGTTCAGGGGCATGGCACTGCTTGAAGACTGAACTGTTAAGAACCGTTCGGAAACCATCCCATAGTGGAACCTTTTTCAGTTATTTGAGCGAAGATGAACTGTCTCTCATTTGGATTGCCCTCAGGGTATTGACTATACAAAGAATATGAAAGAACGAAGGTGCTGCCAAATTGAATAATAACATCTGACCCGGGGGGTCTAACCTATGCCATGCTTGTTGCAGAATAGTTTCCCTGTAACTCCTGGAATTATTATTGAAAACTTATTGCAAGAGCGGGGCATGTCAACACATGAGCAAGAGACACTTGAGGGATTGAGGGCATATTATGTAGAATCATTTCTGAATCATTTAGACGGTTTTTAATTGCTAGGAATGAGAGGTGGTCCAATAGTAAAAAGAGCACCATTTAGTATACCCCGGGGTCAACATACATGGCGTCCCGCAAAGGTATGTTAGTACATGACTATGGCTTATATCGACCGCTCTGTTGAAAAAAACACCATCAACTTGTAGTACAATTTGTTATTTTGAACTTGATTTTCTTCCACTTCAATAATTTGACAACTTGTTGTTTAAGATTCAAGAATCATCATTCGGGTCATCCAGTCTTCCACCCGCCCGGGCTTTTTTTCCGGGAAAGGATCTCAGCTCCACCACAGCATCAGATCAAGAGCAGGCTCCACGAGTGTGAAACCATGAACCTTTTCTCCCAGATTTTTTTTTCGGTACATGTAAGGACCACAATTCCACTTGTGTAAGCAGACTTGTGTAACGGTAGCAAAGTAACAAATTAACAAAGTGTAATTTTCTGCCTCAATGCATTGTTCAATACCTTCATTCCATTCTTACGTCCCACCGGTCCTGAAGGTTTGTATTTGGCACTGTCCGGTAGGTTCCTCAAAAAGAGCTCGACAGCTTGCGGAAGCTGGTTGAAGGGCACAACGAGGGACTGAATCTCATCAAGGAGGACAGGAAATGGGATATGGTGGTGAGTCCCCCTGTGAAGGAAGGTTGAAATGAAATCTGGTTGCTTTCATTGTGCAGGAGTGGTTCAAACCTTGTTTGCCTCCAAGTATCAGCTGCTGGAATCGAGATCGATCAAGTGGTTGGCTCAAAATCATTTGACCGCAACAATGGATCTACCAATACTAAATATATCCCTACCCCCTTAGCCTATATTATATTGGCAGCGGGGGTTCGACAATGTAATTCACTTTCTTTTTGTGTGTGGGGGGAGGGGGTCCCCTCTAAAATGTAAGTTGAGGTACTCCAAGGTCTAGATTTCATTTTTCATTTTTTCATGTGTTTGCCCGGGGAAATCTCCCAACGTTTTAGCATTTACAGCTTATAGTTGCGCAATGTTGCATTTTTTGGACCACCCCTTGCAGAGATGTGGAGATGATTCTTGTCCCGTGCATCGACTTGGTCGCCTTTCATCACTTCAAGTTGCCATAGGAGCTCATCATGATGGATGGCATGCTTCAAGATCATGCAGCTGCTGGGATGAAGTATTTGGTGCCAAACGGATTTTCCAAGGGTATGAGAGATGAACCTTGGAACCTAATATTCATCATTTCTCAACGTAAAGGTTTCCTCCTATGCTTGGAAGCATGTTATATTGGTGGACTTCCAATTGCATGCTTCACCTCCCGTGCTGCCAATGGTGCAGGATTCTAAATTCATGTAGACTATGGAACACTGCATTGCAATAAGGATTTTTTGAAAGCAAATGATATCAAATAGCACATAGAATACATCATACTTCCCAATAGATTGTTGAACTCATTCCTATCCATGCATGGCCGAAGGATGTTGCTGTTGGCAATTTTTGAGAGCATAACGATTCGCCCAGGACAACTCTTGGAAGAGGCTGGCAGGATACGAGCAGGATTTATTGGACGTTCGTGAACAACTGGAAGCCACTATGCAGGTCGCAGCCTTAGAAACAGTTGGTGAGTTGACTTTTTTGCAAACCTGAAGGAGTGATGATGATGATGATGATGATGATGATGATGATGATGATGATGATGATGATGATGATGATGATGATGATGATCATTTTGATATTGATATTGATGTTGATGTTGATATTGCTATTGATATTGATATTGATATTGATGATATTGATTTTACCGACGATCATGACGAAGAACAAGGAAGAGGAGGGGAGGAATACGATCACACTCGTCGAAGGTACAGATCGCTGCGTTGCACCAGCGCCAAATCGAGTTTTCAGCTGCCTGGATGGAAAAAAGTGCCAAAGGATGCTAAACGGATCACGGTATGATCATCAGAATGTTGGCATGTAATCTAATATTTGCAGAAGGTTTTCTTCTCTGTTTGCGAACAATGTCTACAAACTTTGGGGACAAAGCTTCGTGCTGAGGTTCTGCTTCAATGGGTAGCGCCTTTGTCGCATCTGGGAGAATGCCTGTGACAAGAAAGGTAGTTATCATGAGCCCAATTCCATACATTACATGCAACTCCATGGGTCCGTTTTGAATCCGATGAGGTTCTTTACACCTTGGTGTAGAAATCAGGATTGTATGGCCTCGGTACCTGCAACTCCTGCCATTTTGGGACACCTTCCCACCAGTTTGGAAGACGGTAGTGGTGCTACTCAAATCAATGTCTGAAGTCCTTTTAAGCGGCACGATCATTTGATGGTTATTTCAATTCAACAAAAAAAGGAGAAGAGCCATCCCCTACCTAGGGAACAATGGGCGTGAACTGTTGTGAGGGCACAGGGTAGTTGAAGGGGGGGGGGTTACAAGAAGCTCCTCAACATATGTCTCAACTTGAGCGGTGCTGAAACCATTGTGACATTCCATTGTTGGGGTGCATAGAAAATTGGGAGAAAATTGGGCTTCGTTTTCCCTTCAACATCCAACTAGTTGACTTTTTGGACATTGTACAACGATCATTGCACCCTTTGGAAGCCAACAACCTGTATCCATGATGAAACACGATGAGACCAAAACGTTACAGGGTTTAAATTTAGTGGTTAAAATTCTATCGGGAGACATATTGCTAGTATTTCCCCACAGTTAGGAGCTGAATATGAGCAGTGTAAAAAAGGTTTAAAAAAGATTCGCAACTACCATGGACAACCATGTTTTTTTTTCGTTTTTTTTTGAAGGATCTTCCCTGACCAACTGCATAACAGTTCAGAACATCAACGCCCTGGAGGTGTGGAATTTTCAATGTCTAAACTATTTGGCATTTTAATCATTTTTAATTGTCCGTGCCTTTGCAAACTTGACTAAACTTAGTAACATGTTATATGATGTCCGTAAACAATGCTTTTATACATGTCTATGTCCATAGACCTTTCACTCCAAGTTTCATATTTTGTTCTTACCTATATGTTCCCCCTCAAACTTCCTGTGTGGGCGAATTCATGGTCCCTGGCCTCCCCACTCGGCCCAGGAGATACCGGAGCAGGTTGAACGCCGTGCGCTTCAGGTGCCAAATTGAACATATTACTGTACAGAGCTGTGTGTTACAACTGTTATAATGCATGTGTTTTTCTTTTGGGATTTTATGAAGCTTGCAATTGTTTCCATTACTTCATCGAAACTCGATGTAAGGGTGTTGACTTTGCATCCCCGTTTTGCATGGTAACCCGTTGCAACAGCTAATGACTAAACTCCTGTTGCTTCCCTGTGATAGGGGATGGTCATCAAGCCAATAGCAGGGGTTTATATTCCATTGCAAAGATTCCCGAGTGAAGGTGGGATGGCCATTCCCTATAGCGACTTTTGACCATATACTCAGGGAAGGTGGCATCTCTCAATTTCCTGTTTACTCACCACTATATGATTCAAACATTTCCCATGCTGCAAATCGGAAATACACGATCAATACCGCAAGTTCAACATTACATTTTGGGATAGTGAAGGCACATGCATAAGCAAGTGTTTGCCACATGGATGCAGCAGTACTGATCCAAGATAGTCCTGCCATACTCCCCACAAAATGTAAGCGCAATGGCTGAAAGTGTTGACAAAGATTTATGATTTTCATTAAGTCTCAAACTCCTCGTTGACTCTTTGGTGTTTCATAAAGAATGAAGGAGTGCATCTTATTAACTTTATTATGTTTTTTTGCAGAAGGCGGTAGGCGGGGGTAAGTATGTAATGCAATGGAAGCTATAGGTTCTATACTGCTGAGTTGGTGGTCATCCCGACTCACCACGGTCGGTGAGTTCCATCTGGCATGTGCTTGAGGTAAATTCAGACCTTGCAGCCCAGTTCATTTCGGCCTTGAAGGCGCATTTTTCAATGCCAAATTTGATTTCGATGGTCGGCTGGTTATTGGCAGGAAATTGTCACGATAGCATACATAAACAAATACATATGATGATACACACTGTTGTGTGTATGTCGGGCTCAACTGTTGTAAGGAAGGCTCAAGGCCTTGATGCCGAAGTGTTGAGTCACTACTACTACTACTACTACTACTACTACTACTAAAGTGAAGGATGGTGCCCAATACAGCCAAACCCAGTAAAACGATATGGCCCCCCCGAGAACCGATAACCTTTCAAAAACATACTAGACAAATGTAATATATTTTGAAGGTGCCTCGACATGGCAGTACCGCTAGTGAAATGGATCAAATGGTTTTCACTTGGCCAAAGATGGCCTTCGCTGGAATATGTTTCCCCACCCCCGTGGCGATGCACAGGAAGGTTTGATGACAACAGAAGCAGGAGGCGGATCATGTTCTTCCTAATGTTCAGGGCTCAGCGTGCATCCTGCACCCAAACTCATCAGTTATGGTCAGTTGTCATGTAAGGACTTGGTTAAGAATCTGATCGTTGGTTCTTTCATGTTCTTTCTGCATGTATCTTCTCTACCTTGCATGCGGTATGTGTGGTACAGCATCAATCTCCTTGCAGCAATGTTGTAATTGTTGTATTGCCTATGATCATTGTTTATTATGTTTCATTTATTATGTGTCCTTGTTCTTTTCTTCGCGTCTAACACTGTCCAATTACAGTATATACATGTTTTCCTTTTTATATGTTTTGTGTTCTTATTATTCTTTGCTTGTGGCTTTGTTTATTTGTTTGCTTGTTTTTGTTTTGGTTTAGACTCCGTTTGTGTCTAACAGTCACCTAATACGGTGCCTCATGGAAAATAACATTGGATTCCTGTTATTATAGTACCGTTCACCTTTCACACCTGGGCGGGTACGTCCCAATCTGATGTATATATATATATAAATATATTGATATTTTTAATGCACGCAAACATCGTGTGGTTGTACAGAAAGTCTAGCTTTCGAGAGACTAAATGGAGTTGTTTTAGCTGAAACGCATGGGTTTTTCGGCGGTTTTTTTAGAGGACTACTGGCGTGACGAATCGTGACGATGGAGAGGGGATTCCATCCAAACTTAAAGGAGATTTCCACTTTGCAATGTCCATTTATTATTTGTCATTTTCATCATGAAATACTTGTCACTTTGCTCATTGCCAAAATATGTGTCTGAGTCTTCATGATGCATCTTGTTGCGTATTTTTTGTTGCGCATTTCGAAGAAAATGCACACTCAGAAATCAGAGTACTGTACCCTCCCAAAGTGTAACATAGCCCCTGAAAATAGGTCATCCCAAAAGGAAATTCATCTTCTAACTTCTAGCCGTTCCAACCATTGATTTCCAGGGGCTATGTTGAACTTCGGGCTGTAGCTTTTATTTTGGGGACCCTCCAAGGTCCATCCGGATGAGATGCCACAATTCATCGACTATATCGATGACGGTAGCGGTTGGGATAAGGAGTTTGCCACGGCGTAAAGGCGGTGCCTGAGGTGTTTGGAAGCCACACCGTGTGAGTTGTTTCGGCGTCCTATTTTGTTGCAAGGCAAGTTTGTTCCAATTTATCCAATTTGTGAGATTTGTTGATGCTACAGATGGACACTGATACTTACAAATCATGTGTGTGTGTCTTTCACGTACGTCATGTCATATACATACATCTACAAGTATGGTATAGAGATTTGAAGACAAGAACAGTGGATCCATATTGATACTGGAAGACTCTTCAGATATCATGGATGCTGTATCGACTGGCGCTACATTTCCACTTAGTCTATCACAACGTAGCAGATGTCTCACTGAACGTTTCACCATGGAACCACGAACAGTGTGTCGCACTGCACACCCGAAGCAACAGGTTTGATTTCACGAAGCTTGCACACATTGGTGTTTTAGCCACACCATTCTTACCACAAGCCAGACTGGCCGGAACAGTGTGTCGGGGCATGCCTTTAGCATTTTTTAACCTCAGGCATCTTCAGGCTGTCGTTCGTGGACGCCTTGTGAACTCTCGTCCAAAGAGACGAGGAGAACACTTCTTTTGCAAGTCAAAAGTCCACTATGCACCTCAGTATACAAGTCAAACTTTGGGGGGGCTAGGGTCGGAATCCTCAGAACCAACACCTTCCACCTCATCATCCATATCACCCTCACAATCCCCATCATTCGAACCATCTTGATCTTCTTGAAATTGTTTGTTTCGATGCCCATAGATGCCCTCAGCGCTGACCTAGCACATTCTTCAAGTAGCTTATCCAAAACATAGTTCCCAGCAGACGCACCTTTGTTCAGCTTCGAATACATTTTGGGGGCGGAATGTGATCAAAAACATTCGCTCGAGAGAGCTGTAAGAAACTCGCAAAAGTGAGCCCCATGACAACTGCATTACCGGCTTGCGCCGGTGTCCCACACCCTCGTTCCCGTGCAGCATACACGGCACGCAGTAACGTAAATCGTTGGCCCTCTCAACATAAATTGGGTTTGATGGTTCCACACATCTCCATTTTTCCCAAAACGTCATCAAATCCCCTGACCGTTGAGCTTCTAATGATAGAGAATGCCCCAGAAGTTTCTCTGGATGTTTTTCTAAATTCAAGAGGTACTTAGCCATGTCATAGATCTGGAACATTGGGTGCAGAATCTCAGCATACCGCTTCCAACGCTTCACTTTGACTGGGTGAACCTGAGCGTGTGAGGGCAGGCTCACCCCTAAGCTGTGCTTTAAGTTTCGATATGGCCATGACTTTTCTTTGTTGTGTCATGATAGTCCATGTAAATGCCTCCATAAAGTCATAAAGTTCGTCAAAGCTCAACTCAGGCGGGTTGAACCAGCTTGAGCCAGAAGTGTGTGCAGGAACGGAGAGGTCGTCCACAGACAGCAACGCAGCAAAACAGAAAGACCTCGCTTTTGAACTCATGAAGGGGTGCTCTTGCTCAAGCGTTCGCAAAAGATGTGCTCAGGACAGGCCCGACAGGGAGCGTGAATCGTTTGCATGAAGTCGTCTCTTCTTAGACACCATGTTCAAACTTGATTACGTGGCAGTGGTGGTGGTGGTGGTGGTGGTGGTGGTGGTGGTGGTGGTGGTGGTGGTGGTGGTGGTGGTGCCTGTTGCAATCCCGCAAGCAAATGACATCACGTTGCTGCATAGGCGGTTCTGTGAGTGAATGAATTTATCAAGGATGACTCGGATGACCAGACATTAGAACTGCACGGCATCATGGCATCATCACAGTTGCGTTAAGAGTGTGCAATGTGTACAACAGCAGGCAAAGCAGACAGAATAGAAAGGTTCAGACGTCTGAACATCCGAACATCCAGCCTCCAATAAAGATGCCAAATGTCCGTGTAAGGCCGCAAGTGATCATTGCAACTATAGCAACTATAGCATTAGGGCATACGAGGGAGAGGCATTCGCAGGCATCGAACGCGGCATATGAATGTGGCAAGCAGCTTTTCTCAGTTTGTATATTTCGGCATGTTTCCGAGTTTGTTTCCAATATGTTTTTTTCAATTCACTACTCGTTCCGTCTTCCCTGCAGCGATGGGTGACCATGTTGCACCGGGTGTGCTTTGCAGTACTTGTGGCGAGGACCTGAAGACTTGTCGACTTGCTTCCTGCATTCTCGCGGGATTTTTGACGTTTTTTCCTCCCACATGTCTCTCCTTCAAATGTCAACAAAGGAGTGACTTTCAGATGTCTTTCACGTGTCTTCACTTTGTGATGAAAGCAGCTCCACAACTGTGCAGGGCAGGAGTAGAACCATGTAAAACTGACAGGTGCAAACAGCGTAGAGAAGCAACAAAGCGTTCAACCACATTGTACTGGTATCTTCATATGCAGTATGCATCTTCAGACTAGGACTTGTGGGCAGAATGACACTGACGTGGAAAACTCTACGACTTTGAGCTTTGTTTCCACCTCTCTGGAAGCTGCTTGGCAAACGGTGAGCACGTGGAAGGGGTGGAAGGGGTGAAAGATCACGTGGAGCACGTGGAGCACCAGCCTAGGACGGCCTCGACGTGACCTTGGCGTGTTACCCGCTCGAGGATGTCACCTTCAGGAGATTGGGAAAAGGTGAAAAAGGTGATGGAAGGTGATGGTTGTGATTGGTCTTGAGGGTCTCCTGGAGATTGGTGATTGGATGTAATTGGTTACTTGGACGGGTTTCCTTTGCCACGCGGCAAGAGTTGGTGGAAGAGTTGTTGTTCATATATGATTTTTATGCCCCCCTCCCTCATGGTGAGAAATCCCTAAAACGTTTGGGGAAAGACACATGGGACAATTGCAGAAGGGTTACCTGGTTGTTTTGCATGTTTTGTTTGGTCTATTTCGGTCGTATTTCCAAAATGCTTGAAAAATCGCATTATTTTTGCCCTATTTCCAGGGTGTATTTTTTTTTGGGGGGGTAGGCTTAAAGTTCTTATTTAGTTAATCTGTAGCCGCAAAAGCTCGACTCAACATTGTCACATGCTTCAGCCTTTCCAATCTTTCCTGTTGCTCCTATCTCTATATTTGCTTTGCCTTGCACTTGGTTGAGCATTCTCAGACATGACCGCGAAAAGACGTTTTGAAGACCTGTTAATCACATATTCATATTATGTGTTACTGTATGTTACTGTAACTGTGTATGATTTATAAACCTTTCAATTGCCTTTGAAAATTCTCACTCTGCATGTTGAGCCTTGGAGCACAGGAATCCGGAGACATGTTGGATTGGGCCACTCCAGGCCCAAAAGGCCTCTTGGTCGTTGGTTATAAATCTTATGAATATGTCGTGTTGAAGACATTGTGTTCTGTAGATTTGCATCTTTTTTTGTACCAGATTTCTGTTTTATTTGCTTATGAACTTTGTGAACTGCAAAAATGTTTGGGTGAGCCGAGGATTGGGACCAATCTACGTTGAAAGTTCTTTCTGCAGAGGCGGGACCATCAGGACCGGTGCAACGGTCCGATTTCCGTCGATAGAATTTTGCTCGATTTTCCAATCCACGATTTTGTCCGAAGTTTAAGGCCATCCATTTCTGTAATTCATTGGTCATTGGTCGATGCGTCGATGCGATTCAGGTGATATGTGACGACTATGAAGCAGCAGAGGAGTGCAACCTTTCCCAAGGCATCATCTATGCGACTTGGCAAATGGAAACGAAAACTCAGAAAACTTACTCCCTCTCACCTCTTTTGCAAGCGAAAGCGGACACAGCCGACACAGCCATCGTTACATCACGTTACATCGTTACATCACATTGTTAATGATTGTAATGCTCATGGGACTCACGGGACTCGTTTTTGTAGAGGTGTGAGTTTGAAACCAGGTCTTTAAGTCTTTTTCGTTCTCTGTTTTTCTCAAAATTTTCATTTGACCTGAAAGGGTTATTTTTCAAACTTTTCAAAAAGTGTCAAAAAGAAAAATACGTAATGTAAAATGTCTTAAATTTTAAGATGACATTTTACTACGTTAAGTTGTAATGACATATTTTGGGCAGTGATTTTAAGTTAACATGTCATTATAAAGTAAATTAACTTAAATGACGTTTTTTCAACGTTTTTTCGACATTTTTTCATGTCTTCAATTTGAGGACCACGGCTTCGCCGTGCACGAGGACATCGCGAGCGCCTTCTGGACGAACGGCACCGCCGATTGGGTCCAGCTCGCTGTCGGGCCCTGAGGGCACAGAAATGGCAGAGTCGAAGTAATGTAAGTACAACCAAAGGTTTAAAGGTTTAAAGATAAGTAATGATAAGTAATGCATAAGTTTATGTAAGTAAATTGGAAGCAAATATGTTAAAGACAAGTTTATGACAAAGTGAATTTCAGTGACTCGGAGGGAGTCAGTGATGTGCAAAAAGGGTGCGAAGTGACCAAAGTGCATTGCATTCAGATGCATTCGGATGCATTCAGGGTGTATACGGTACTAGTCAATCAAGTTTCGTTGGCAAACTTCGGATATGAGAACCTTTTACTTCACTGAGGAGAAAAAAAAGGTCGCTGAGAGTAGTTGAGATCCGGAGCTGTCATTCTTTTCCGGACGTCTCGCAGAAATCGTGAACGGGCGGGTGGCGGCGTGTAGGTCTCATGGTCGGATCATGGTCTCATGGTGGTTCTAATGGCGGAAACAATTGACGGATTGCGATGGTTCGATCAAATCTTGAACATGCACTCTTTGAGGAAGTCTCGCTCGCAAAAGTCGCGCATTTTCAGATCTTGGCCTTTTCCTGCTGTTTCTCTTGTTATGTGTGCAGTGTTTTGTGACTTACATGGTCGCTCAGTTTTTTTTTCATCACAGGCGCAGTCTTTGGTGCACTGTTGGCGCGGCGGGGTTTTGTGGCGCGGGCTTGGGGGCCTGAATTTTTTGATAGGTGCAGCCTTTTGGGAGTCTGCTTGTACAAAAATCAGGTGTCATCACTGTTCCGAAAGGATGCTTTACAATTAAATGCCGCAATCTTTCGCGTTTTGCAGCCTAGATCACCCTAGTCTGCATAGCCTTCTTGTGTTTCGAAACTCAAGGGTTGCTCCGCGCACTGGAGTGCACATTTCATGTGATCTTGGCTCTTTTCAGTGAAGGTTCAAAGGAAACATGTATGTGCATACAGGTTCCATTGCGTCTTGTCGTTTCCAAGCACATCTTTGGCGCACATGCATCCTTCTTAGCTTAAAAATTTGTTCTTTGGATCCGTTTGTGACTGACAGATGTTTGATGTGACTTTGGCAGGGCATGGGTACCGAAAAAGACATGGATGCGGTAAAACGGAAAAGATGCGCACCATTTTGTCTACAGAACGATGACAAAAACGCAGCAGGGGCTGTCATGGAGGGGTAGCTTGCATGGTCATTGTGTGCATTTGCGTGCGGCAGTGCCCAAGGGGTTTGTCTACTGTTTAGTAGAGTGTGGGGGACTGTGGGTGTTGTTGTTGTTCTTCTTCTTCTTCTTCTTCTTCTTCTTGTAGGTTTCACATCCAACAATTTTATGGTCAATTTTTTTCCAAAATTTTTATTCATCACCATGCTCGGAAACTTCCGCCCCAGCTTGTCAGGGCACTACTGGCAAGTTTCTGTGCATGTGTGTATGCTGCATTAAGTATTAATAGGCAATCAGAACATAAATGGTGCATTCACGAGTTCAAATTCTACTTCATCTTGAATGATACTTTTAGGATGTGCTGAGGCCATTGGAATCATCACGTGGTGGCTTGTGCCTTCGACGCAGTGGGTGTCAAGGTTTGACGTTGCAACAAACGGTTTGTCACCTTGTTGTGTTTTCTCGTTTCCGAGGTGAGCTATTTTGTCACTTTGTATGTGGCGATTCGTCCCTTGGATTTTTGAAAGAATGTCATAGAATGTCAGTATTGGTGTCCACTTTCAATTCTGTTGAAGTTGGGCAATGACTGCATGGAGGTCTTTGGGACACAAATCCGCAGGCCTCACGCGATGCGATTGCACAAGGTTCGCACCAAAAATCACAGCAGTGAAAACAATTGAAGATATTGAAGGACCTTTCGGACGTATCTATTTTTTGTTTTTTTTGGAAATCCGATGGTTGCGATCTCATTGCGATTTGTTGCGATGACTGGTCAGGCTCCTTGCGTCACGCTGTAGGCCTTCTATTGGTTTCTTGGCAGTGAATAGAGAGGAAGTGAAACCGGGAAGCGCTTTGCCCTTCGGTTTCTGGTGCTGCGGCGCCTTCCGAAGCGCTTTGCGGCTCTGCATTTCACCCAGGTGGTCTTGTGCTATTTCAGTGGTTGGGGCTCTCCACGCCGTGGCGGTTGGTTCTATGGGTGTTCGGCCTCAGTGTTACCAATGTTCTGTTTTTGCATCATGTCGAATCAGTGTTCCTGTTTTGGCTCATAGTGGCACAGGAATGCAGCAGTAATTCCTGTTTCGCTTCATGCTGTGAGATCTTGTTCCATTCAAAGCCATGCTCCACTCTTTGACTCTTCGAGGCCTTACTGTCCATATGGAGAGGAAGAGGACCGGGCAGATTGGGCAGACTGGGCGGACTGGGCAGGCTGTGGACATGAAGCTGTTCGCAATGCTGTCATGTCAGGACAAAACCCGCTTGACTTTCTCCTATTTTTGCTTCTTGGGTACTGGTGTACTGCATGCCTTGAGCTAAAGCTGGCGGGCAGCTACTGCCAGGGACTGCTTGCAAACTCATGTCGTGGATGTCTTTTTTCGCGAAAACTGTTTCTGAGAAGTTTGAGGTCCTGGTCTCGGCGGCCGCCGCGATGTTCCACTCGGCCGGGCCCGCGAGAAGCGAGACGAAGCCGTGCGATTGAATTTTTTCAAGTGCCATTCAACGTGTCAATGATGTCATTCGTTCAGCTTCCGCACATTTTTTCCATTTCGGGATATTTCCTGGCAGCCTGGGGGTGATTCGTTCGTGATGATTCGTTCGTGATTCTTGTGACACCTTCAGGTCATCGTGAGGAGAGCTTTGTACCCAGACAACATCATTGTGGTTTCGCGCAAGAAGGCTTGGGGCAATTTGAACAGACTTCTTTCCTGTTCAGTAGAAGCTGGGCAGACACAGCACGTAGCATGTAGCACACGTGGCATGGCATGGCAGCATGGCATTGCTTTCGCGTGCCAGGTGCCTACATTTTTGCAAGGGGTGTTGGATGCTTGTCCTGAGTGCATTAGCCAGATCCTGAAATCTCAGTCGGAAACCTTGGGAAATTTGTCCAACATCTAGACCTTCAGGCCTTCACGGAGAGGAGACTCCGGAGAACTGAGTGAGTTGAAATTCGCTTTTGGAATTCCTATCAGTTTTCCAGCCATGTCCTATTTTCATGCAAAGCCTGTGGGCCAGAAAGATGCCAGAAGTAACAATCCGCACATGATTCATCATGATGCTCCATTTCAATCATACAGAATCGCACGGGTAGCTTCACTTCCTTAAGTACCTTTCTGACATCTTCTCACGTTTGCCGCAGTTACATGTAACCTGCTGATGCTGCCATGTGGCAGTGTTTGCCTGGACAGGAGCCTAGTATTGGCTACATGTGGGAGAATGGCCGTACGTTCCTCGAACCATCTCGCATTTCGAAGTCTCTACCGATAACCCTTTTGACCTCCCAGGCACCGACGATCTTCGTCTCAAGACTTGGAAACAGGACGAGACAAAGATTGAAACCTCGGGATTGAGCGAGTGACTCCTGTATTTTTGTTGCTGTTACGCTTGTCGCGCTCTCATGCTATGGTCGATATTCTCAGCCGTGCAAGTCTGACTCTCTTTTAGTTGCGGGTTTCAGCTTTCAATTCATAATTGATCCATTTTCTAGGGATTGCACCCGCGCAACCCTGACGCTTTGATCTAGCAAGCAACCGGGTCCCTGCCTGTTTTGTTGTCCTTGAGGACCTGTGTAAGAGGCACCATAACTGCGTAACCATCGAGATCCACATCAGACCGGCGGATTCCTTCTCCACAGGCACGCTATGGATCAGTGATATGTAGGTCTTAGGTGAGCAGTGAATATCAGTGATATATCAGTGGCATGTGATGGACATGTGATCCCGGTGATCTCGGTGATTTCTGTCTCGATGATGTGAGTGACCTTCCGCGACAGAAACCATCCAGTCTCTGGGCTACTCCTTCTATGCCAGGTTGAAGGCTCGGCCCGATTCAGACACATTCGGTCACATTCGGAGCTTGTGAGGGTGTGCATGTACGTAACGTAGTCGAACGTATTTTTTATGATATCTAAAATACATATATAATCTTATAACTATATGCACATATATATATATATTACAAATCTAATTTCATACAGTCATAGCATTATTTAAGATGCCGGTATATTCATGCGTTCCTTCATGTCCTAAGTTCGGCAAAAGGTTCTTTTCACAACGATATTTCTCTATCTAACAAGAAAGATATCAATGAAATTCACACAATTACACACTTAAAAGACTTAGGTCGATACAGAATTTCAATGATCTTTTTCTAGATCGGTGCCTCAGAGAAGCCAGGACCTGAAGCCAATCAAAGAGGGTTCCGTCCAGGTGTACCAGGCTTTGAACCCAACAAACACAGCATTTCCGTGAGAAGTTTTCATTGAATAAGTCTTTACTGATGAACCCACTCTGTGAGGCTGTGATCAGATCACATTGGATTTTTCAGCATTGCGTATTCACGGGCCTTTTCATAGAGAGAAGCTTGGCAAGCTTGGTCCATGCCTTTAAATCGCAGTTGTATTACTCGGCGGTGCTCGGCCGATCTTACTTTCCTGACTCCAGAGGTGTTTGGAATAAACAATTTTCAAACTGAGTTCCGATTTCGGTTGAAGTGAGGCATTCTTTTTTTGTGGGACCCTAAGGATTCTGCAGCAACTTCTTCCTGCCAGAGCCCCAGAGTTTGTGAGTCGTCATCGAGTCATGACAGTCTCGTGAGTCCTGAGTTCTCGAGGCTAGGTTTTCTTCACGAGATCCACTTCCAACACTTTGGCGTGCCTCAACACAGTCAAACATGACACTTCAAATGACAAAACGGTCAAATTCAAGTGGCAATTACTGTCATTTCAATGATTTTGCATGTGTAGAATGTAGGGAGTTTGTTGACATCCTTAGACCATTTCTGTAAATCATTGTATAACAATGGGCTACTGTTTTTCGGGATGACTCGTGTATATCCAACTATGTTTCATATAGAATGAGAAGATGTAGTGTTCTGATGACGTTTTGAGGATTGACCATTGATGTTATGAGAATCTAGGACTTCTACATGAACGTTTGTGACTCAAAACCATTCAGGGTCTTGCTTGACTCGCGCATATTCCTCCCTACAACCAACCGAGAAGAGCATGATGGCCGGCTCTCCAAAAGTAATTACCCACCCAAAGAAAGACATGATTTTAAGGTAATCCAATGTAATTTTGTGGATTTTTGTGGATTTTTTTTGTTTTTCTACGGAATTCTGAGGTGAATTCAGCGTGTGTTCGCTTGGAGAAGCGCGTGCGCATGCTACCACAGCAGGAACTTGAGAAGCTGTGCCACGCCCCTTGGAATGGCAGTGGATGCGTGGTAGAAAAAGGAATTCGAATCGAATGGAAGGAGGTTACGATATGTATAGTCTGTATAGTCGTATGTAGTCATGCGGCACATTGAACTTTGGTTGAATTTGATATGATTTAACGATTCTTAATAACCCTTGCGTCATATTTCGTCAGATCGTTGGTCCGCACCTGCTGCACCTTGGACATGCGGAACATGTGCCGTAAAGCAGCGTACCTGAGGATTGTTACACCTTGAGCACCACGCATCTCACGAGGCATTCAAAAAGAATCGCATAAAATAGTAAAATGGCATAAAAAGAAACGCAGAAACGCATTCTGTTGTGTTTGAACCGTCTCTGACTCACTGTAACACTGCAACGCTGTCAGGGTCAAGGACTTCCGGCTCCGGGCCTTGGACGGAATGCAGCAGGCGAGCCACGGCGTAGGCCGCGAATATCTGCGTAGCCTTCCTCCGTTCCGCATCTTCGCCAAGGCCGAGAACGGACCGAAAGCTGTTGAAGACAACGAAGAGGCAGCGCAAAACATGCACGCTATGCTCTTTGCACATGCATTTGTCGTGTGTGCCATGTCATTGGTTGTTGACAACATTTAAGATGTTTTCCAACGCCGGTATCTGGCAATGTTGAAAAATATTTAATATGTGTGCTGACATTTAATGTCTTTGTTTCATTTCGTTCTGCATTCTGCATTTCCAGTACGAAAAAACTGAGTGGTTAGCGAATCTTGGATGACATGTAAGGCAGCTTTCCGTGCTTTCTCCTTGCGGACTGCTGAGAAGAACAACTTTCTACAAGGACCTCCTGGAAGCAAACATATCCGACGATGCTGCACTTCCCATCACAATCTCAAAGTCTCATTCGTCTAAATCTCTGCGCATCACAGAGATGTCAAA
This sequence comes from Breviolum minutum Mf 1.05b.01, assembly GCA_000507305.1. NCBI lineage: Eukaryota > Dinophyceae > Suessiales > Symbiodiniaceae > Breviolum > Breviolum minutum. The sequence goes on along the minus strand of DF241967.1, from coordinate 64,133 downwards.
ACTCAATTGAAAGAAGATGAATGAACACTAAATGATATAAGATGATACTATATATATACATATACATGTACTTGATGTTTATGGATATATATTTATATACCTATATTTTTATATACTGTACCTTTGATTACATAGATTGACGTACATAATCTGTAAAAGTCAACGACGCCACTCCATGTGACCGGTGGCTCATGTGGCAGGACTTGTCTCCGAAACTCAGTGGTCGAAATGCGCCGAGGCGATGGGGAGTATTTTGGAGTGCTTCATGATTCAAAATTTGAAGTCCCAAAAATATCTGAAAAGTGAGAGTCTTTGGTGGCAACCGTTTGGCCTTTGAAACTTGTGAGAGTGTTGGTACATATTGAGAAGCGAATCATTGATCACTGTGCCACTGTCATTAATCATTACTGTAGAAAAAAAAATATCATCAATCATTAGTTTATTAGATTTATATGTATGACTCTAGGTATGCATATAATTCTTATATTTATATCCTTTTATCACTTACATTGTCCAGGCCGAGGTCCGGTCTGTCCATCTCCAAGTTGCAGGTGGCTGACAGTGAGCGCGAGCAGGAGGAGCCCGAGGAGCACGAGAACGACAGTGACAGCGACGAGGAAACGGATCTCCTTCCCAACGCTAGGTGCCGTGGCAGTCGTTTTTTTTTCCCATTCTTTCCCGCTTGGAGAAGCGACAAAACACAACACAACTCGTCAAACAGCTTGAAACCACCAATCGAAGAGCTTTGAAATTTTAACAGAGCTTCCAGATAAGCATTTTTGAGTATTTTTGTTGTTGCAGACTTTTAAGAACAGCTGTAAATTGTTGAACGCTTTCCAAAATTTGTTCCAGGTTGAGTGTACCAAGCGTGCCCGTGCGGAGTCCCAACGCATTTTGGAAGCCAGGTGCCGTGTGGGGGAAGCCCGACTCAGTCGCCTTGGTCGCCCAGGCGGAGACGCGCGTGCCGGAGAATTCCCCTGCTGTGTCCGTTCTTTCGGACCCCTCACTGCTGTGGAGCCCAGGATCGAAATGGAAATTCCATGAAATTCATTCATCCAAAAATTAACCCAGCGTAGTAACTGAGAGAGAGAACTAGAATCTAAAACATTATGGGGAGAAATTGAACACGAGAATTTAATTGAGCAATGATAGTACAATTTTAGCGATTCAAACAACAAAGTCAATGCGAAAGCCAGAAAGACCCATAGAACATGCAGGAATGGGTTTTGGATTGATCTAGTTTATCACGCAAAAAATGCGTTTGAGGCCACATGTAGATATCGCAAAGCACTGCATTTGCACTTTTTTTTGAGTTTTTTTACTGAGCTGGTGCTCAGTTGTTTCGTTTTGAGCTGTAGGAAAAACAACCTGTTGGTAAAAAAAAAGATGTTGGTAACAAGATGTTTTCTTTCTGTTGCAACAGGCAACAGATGCAACAGATGCAACAGCAGCTTTTGACGCGTCACGATGCGGTCCAAGGTCGGTGACCGACCGATGGGCCAAAGGCAAGGGAAGCAAAGAAGACTGGAAAGGCGCCGGGAAGCAAACGGAAGCAAACAAGACGTGGTTTTCAACACAAGACGTTTTCTACACGTGTAGGTCTGCCGTGTTGTCCTTGTGTCCTTGCACCGCCAGCGTTTTTTTCGAAGGTTTGCTTCACAAAGCACACATTTTTGTGCTCCGATCCTACTTGGCTTTGTCAGAGCGTGATCCGCAAATTAGGCAGGGTCAGGGTCCCAGGATGGAAAAAAGGATTTTCATGATTTCATCATAAATATTTCATCATATTTCATCAATTCCTACTTTGAGACACCGTTTCTGTGTGGGTTCTTAATCCTTTGATCCTGGCAAGCAAACATAAGGGAACTCTACTGGCATGCTGATATAGAAATTAGGATTTTGAAGCTGACAGGTTGATTCTCTTGATTTGCTAGACACCCGCGGCAGGTACGTAGAGGAAGCCACTCGCGCTTTCATCGAAGCGTGGGACTGGGCCTGATATAGAATCCCATTACAGTCATTGCAGTACATCTCGTCGACGGATTGATGAATGAATTGAACACTGAATTCACTGAATCATCAATTGAATCCATTTTGGGGCTTGTGCCTTCGTCAGGAGCAGGGAAGTTTAAACGAAGATCCAATTGTGACACAAACGATGCTGGCGAAGGCAGCGATGAAATCCCAACCCACAATCCACAACAATTCTACAACGGTTTCCATGTTTTGAATATTCTTTTAATTTTTTAGATGTGTGTTTATGTGTTTTTGTTGGTTTTTACGTTTATGTTTTGACTTGCCAGGTGCGGAGTCTATACAACAGTCATTTGCACAAGGCAATGATGACTTCCTTTGTCCAATATTAAACCGTGCCTTTTTAGATTTATCAATACGAATGAACAAAATATGAACACGACATAAAGACAAAACTTCAGAAGTCTTCAAGTGAGTGAATTCGTGCAACGAATGTGAATCAACTGAATCCACTCTGAATCTTGTGAGGCATTGGCATGTCTTGACTTCCAAAGCGTGGACGATTTGCGAGCAGCAGTTTCGAACTTGGCTGCAAGCAATTACAACAGTGCGCGTGTTTCAAAGAATGGTCTTTCTCTGGTGGTTTCCGGCTCCCCAAAAAACATCGAGGACGTATGTCCAGTATGTACCTACAGTTTTTGTTTCATTTGCGGCTGCAGGCAGAGAGCAGTGGCGGTTCTGGTGCTCAATTTGGGTGCCTTTGCATCAAAGCTTGAGTCAGGAGAAAATGATGTAGATACACAAGGATGATACAGCTTAACCCAAATCCTAGGGGGATGCGAGATGCATATCGTTTGTTTATAAACATTGGACAGGTTCCAGTGCGAAGGACAGGTCACAATGCTGGCAAGGATTTTTAATATTTTGGTATGTTTTGATTGCTGAGGATGATGATGTCAGTAGAATTTGTGAGTTCCTTCCAAAAGTGCGGCCGCTTTGCAAATTCCGTCACGCCGTGTCCTTGCAAAGGCTCTTGGGACCTAGCATTCAGAAGATGATGCTCCTCGGAAAGTCATGGCAATGTGGGAATCTTCGTGCTTGGAGTCGTTTCGCCAATCCGAGGGCAACCCACAGTCGTTACCTTCTACAGATGGCTATGGCCATTGGAGACCGCAAGGCTGAGAGACATCATTGCAGTGCACATTCTACCTCATTTAAAATTCAACGAGATGATTTGTACATATTTGACCACATATTCGCAATCTTGTTTGTTTGTTGCTACTCATCAAATGCTTCACTGAAGTAATGAACATTCACAAGCGGTTGCTGAAGAAAACTCCGAAGACATGGTATACTAAGTCACTAAAGTCACTAAGTTTAACATAGCCTTTTTTTTGGGGGGGAAAGGAAGACCACAAAAGTCGTCTACAAAATGTGCAGCAAAATTCATCGACTTGAGAGGCTTTAGCTCTGGCATTGGTGGAGACCTTGGATTTCATAGCAGTGGATCGTTATGTTTCGTGTTTGCCTGGCCTTGGATTTCATTTTGTGAATTTTTGTGATTTTTTTTGGGTTCATTTTGTGAATTTTTCGTATTTGTTGTTCTTCGTTTTTCGTTTTTCGTGTTTTTTTTTGATTTCTGGTGATTTCGTTTGTCGTTTCGGTGTTCGGCGAGCTCTGAGGTCGAGTCCAGCCGTTTGATGGGAGAGTTGCCGGACGCAGCTCGGCCGTGTTTTTTTTTTCGAGTGCAGAATTGGTTTGCATATTTTGCATGGTGTACATATTTTACATAAACATCGTAAACATGATGTCATGGTGTACCTATTTTACATGGTTTCTATTCATGAACGAAATGATTATGCGCAGGGCCACGAATTTGCGCGTTGCCCAAACCCAATTTTTTGTGTACACCCGTCTGGTGGTGGTTTTTGGTGGTGGCCAATTGTGTTTCCGTGGTGGTGATGTGTGCTTTGATGTGATGTGGCATGATGTCATGTGGTTGGTTGCGAGGTGAGACGAAGTAATGTGGTTGGTTGTGAGGTGACGTGAGGTGAGACAGTGTGGTTTGCTGCGAGATGTCATGTCATGTGGTGTGATGTGGTGTGATGTTTTGTCATATGGTGCGATGTGATCTGATGTGGTGTGGTGTGATGTACTGTCATATGGTGTGAGCTGATGTGATGTCATGTGATGTCATGTGATCTGATTTCAAGTGATGCAATGGGATGGGATGTTGTGATATTTAATGTGGTTGGTTGTGAAGACATGTGATGTGATGCGACGTGGTTTTGTGATGTGTTGAATTGGGAGATGATGTGCTGAGAGTCCACAGCAAAACCCTTGAGACATCCATTCCAATAGGTGAAGCCTGTCACAGTACGACTTCATACTGCAAAGTGTTATTTCTGTATTACATCATGTAACTACGACATTTGTGTGTGGTAGTCATATCACATGAATCGTCCAGTCCAGTACATGGCGCGGAGCCACCTATGGGAAGCAGAACGCAATGGAATTACGACATTCATACATTTTGCGGAGCAACCTATGGGATGCAAACCGTAATGTAGCTTCTGTGCCTGCCACGAAAAGTGCACTCCAACTAGTAGATCCAAGCACTCAATTGTAGTCAATCTTAGTTGCAGGGCGATGACGCTTGAAAAATCGATGTTTGATTCAAGAAAGGTAAAACCATCCGAAAGTATTGCGCCTGCCAAGAAATTCACAAAACACGAACAAAGCGTGAAATTTAAAGGAAATAGAAAGGATGCAGACAAACATTACAAACAAATGCGATTCCAATGTACTTCTACTCTCAGCTACTCTTACTTTCACTTACTGTTACTCTCAGCTACTTTGTCTCTGAGCTATTCTCAATCTCAGCTACTCTTACTCTGAAACTATCGGATGTTTTCTGTCAAATGTGTCACTGGTGGTTCCAAGGACTTGACAGCAACGCCCAAGGACAAAACGATCACCGAAACAAAGAGCTTTGTCTCATGTAAACTCACTTGGATAGTGTTGTTTTTTCTTGTTCTTCTAGTTTTTTCGCCAACATGCGTAGTCATCGAGATTGAACAATGGGGAGAGATGTTTTTTTCGCAAGGAGCCAGCCGCACCCTCTGAAAAGCCTGTTAGTTTAAAGGTTGAGGAGGAGGACCCGCTGTAAGCAAAAGTCTAGTTTGACATGGAGAATGTTCAGAATGAGTCTCACAGTTAACACTGAGACTCCTTTCCATACACATGAGTGTTGCAAGAGCTTTGTCTCCTGTAAACTCACTTGGATAGTGTTGTTTTTTCTTGTTCTTCTAGTTTTTTCGTCAACATGCGTAGTCATCGAGATTGAACAATGGGGAGAGATGTTTTTTTCGCAAGGAGCCAGCCGCACCCTCTGAAAAGCCTGTTAGTTTAAAGGGTGAGGAGGAGGACCCACTGTAAGCAAAAGTCTAGTTTGACGTGGAGAATGTTCAGAATGAGTCTCACAGTTAACACTGAGACTCCTTTCCATACACATGAGTGTTGCAAGAGCTTTGTCTCCTGTAAACTCACTTGGATAGTGTTGTTTTTTCTTGTTCTTCTAGTTTTTTCGTCAACATGCGTAGTCATCGAGATTGAACAATGGGGAGAGATGTTTTTTTCGCAAGGAGCCAGCCGCACCCTCTGAAAAGCCTGTTAGTTTAAAGGTTGAGGAGGAGGACCCGCTGTAAGCAAAAGTCTAGTTTGACATGGAGAATGTTCAGAATGAGTCTCACAGTTAACACTGAGACTCCTTTCCATACACATGAGTGTTGCAAGAGCTTTGTCTCATGTAAACTCACTTGGATAGTGTTGTTTTTTCTTGTTCTTCTAGTTTTTTCGTCAACATCCGTAGTCATCGAGATTGAACAATGGGGAGAGATGTTTTTTCGCAAGGAGCCAGCCGCACCCTCTGAAAAGCCTGTTAGTTTAAAGGTTGAGGAGGAGGACCCACTGCAAGCAGAAAGTCTGGTAACATTTTCTTTATGTGGGTCGGTGGCTATGATTGATTGGGTTCTCCTTTGAATTTGGCCCTGTATCTTCATTTCGTATTTCCGTCTAGTCTTGTAATCCTTTTCGCTCTCGGATAAACATGTACATTGTGTATTTGAATTACTTTTTCTACTTTAATGAAACTATGCTGACGCAACCTTTTTTTTGGTACAAATATGAATCCATTGTTCTAATCAATATTAATCATTAATGATGTATATTTTTATATTTATTGATCTAGTCTTTCTTGACTTACATTATCATGGATTACAATAAATCGGTTTTACATAAGCTTTACTATGGATTCAAGGTTTCAAAGACGATTCGATAATGACAAACTGGATTGACTGGATGGACAGCTGCACCAGGGAGTATGCCGTGTACCTGCTGTGTATGTCGTTTGACTCGTTTGACTTGCTCGTATTCGTTTTTACCCCACATCTTTGTGTGGGGTTTTACATGGTTTTACCTTTGCGTCGACGCCTCCCGTGTGCTGCGTTGCATCCTGTTGCATTGCGTGCCGCGTTGCGTACCGCGTTGCGTCGCGATCGTTGCTCGACATCGCAGTCTATTAATGTCTACATGATCATAATGCCAACATCACATGTCGCCCAGCAAAGTGAGCGAGCATGATTGCTCTATATCACATCTCAGAAGCACATGTCGCCGAATAAAGTATAAGCTTTTCTCTTTCTCTTCGCTTTGTTTCTCTTTCTCCCTCTCTGTAAGCGCCTTCTGGCGTAAAAAGTTCTTTGGTGCAAAGTGTCCCTCGTGTTGAAGGTGTTCGGGTGTAAAAGTTCTTGGGGACAATGGGTTTCTGGTGTAAACATATTCTGTTGTAAAAGTAGTCTGGAATAAAATCATTTGGTGTAAGACTAGTGTAAGAGTTCTTTGGTGTAAAATCCTTAAGGAAGTACTCGCATTATCTCGCATTGTAGAATAGTTTGGCGTAAAATGTTTCTGATGCAAATGCTCTTTGGTCCGAATAGCCTCGATGTAGACCAATTTCTTGTGTAAGGCAGCAGGTCTCCTGGTGTAAAAGTACACTGTTGTACCAGCTGCTGCGAAACATAGCAAGTGTACCAATTCCAGTATCCACGGTGCGAGTTGTTACTCGCCCACAACAACGACTGTGATTTGATTTGACATGCGCCTGAAAAATCAACCTCCATTCATGATTACACATTTCTGACACTGTCTTTGATTTGTCGGGATATCCAGCGTCTAGTTCTTGCAACAAAACAGAAAACCTATAAAAGCAACAAGAAAAACATCGGCCTTATCCACTTTGACAGAATCAAAACTTGGAACGAATCGAACTTCCAAGACAGAGAGTAACAGGAATTGAATCCACAAATCTTGGCAAATGCGATGCTCATGGTTTGTGTCACAATGATGCTTGATGCTTTGCGATGCTCATGTGAGTCATGCAGTCACTGAGATCCTTCCTGCAAGGACCCTGTCGAAGGTGGAGTGCTCAGGAAGATTTCGTGGAATGTGTTACATTGGCTTTGATATGGTTTTGATGCTGAGGGTCAAGTGTGGGTGAAAACAATGATTCAGGTGGATGCGGAAGGGGGAGGGCATGGGTGATTGGGCAGATCATGGTTCATGTGGTTCATGTGGTTCATGTGGTTTCTTGGGACGGTAGGTTGGCACAAATTTGAGTCACTGTCTGAGACAAGGCCATGGCGAAGATGACTTGGACCGGACTGATGTGCTCGTTGGAGGTGGGTGTGACTCGAATGGAAGCTCTGACGTTTTTCCTGCCACAATATGCCGTTTCTTTCGTCCGTTTCCCATCGACGTCCCCTCATATCTGATCAATACATCGTCATACATGTCGATTTTTATTTATATTTATATATTAATATATATTCCAGAAAAAAGTGTCAGATAGGTTTCTGCTCATTTTCAATGCCTGGCTTGGAAGCGGAAAAGTTTCAAGGCGATCCCTGGGAACCGCTGCAGAAAGCCGAAGCGGAGGGAGCAGGTTCGTTGAGGGGCGAAGATGCGAAGATCGAACTCCGTGACTTCGGAGTGCTGAAAGATGGCTGATGATCTGTTCCAGTGATTTGAGTGGCCAATATGCGCAATATGATAGTGACTGGCATGACAGACGTACACTGTTACACTCGCACACCTAGCACATACTGCACGTGGACATCTACATCCGACTGCAGCAAGCAGTCGTGCCTTTGTTGCAAACTGTCTCGACCCCCTTTCACAGTTGAGCAACAAAGTCCAAAAGTCTGCATGGTCTCTGCATGGTGCATCGACCACCGTGCTTTCCAGCAAAATCCATCTGACCGTGTTTCAACCAACATAGTCCATCCATCGTCCCTTATCAAGGCCTTGCAGATGTGACAAAGTTGAGCTTCTCCCAGCTGCTGCAGATGGCCCGAACCATGCCCCTCAAGCTGAAACAGACAAGCGCTTAAGGTTAAAGGAGAGATGGATACGGGGAACGCAGAGGAAAAGTATGGAAAAGTGTGGGAAGAAGCCAGGTCAGAGTAAGAGTGAGATGCAGATTGATAGATTGATAGATCGATAGATTGATAGATTGATATCGTTCTTTTTTTAATACTTTTTTCACTGAGTCAGTCACCCAGTCACCCAGTCACCCAGTCACCCAGTCACCCAGTCACAGGTACCGCGAGAGTTTGTTGGGGGACTCGCAGCGCCTGCTGTCCTCTGACGCGGCGCGGGAGCTGCTGGGCGACGGCGATCACGGCGAGGCATGGAAATGCGTGTCACGATGCTTTTGCCCCTGAAAACCCACGTGTTTTTTAACGCGTTTTTTTAAAGTGGAACATGGAAGATGGTCAATGGAAACAAATTTTGAAGCAATCAAAGACGATATCATGACAATTTCATTATACGAGCAATTGCTATACAAATGTAGCACAATCACGGATTTTTCATGCCAGTCATGGATGAGACAGCAGCTGGCAGTAATGCGCACCAAGCAGGCTGGAGACTTTGACAATCGAATTCAGCAAAATCAGCTGAACATTTTATTTTTTATCTTCACAGGTTTTTTTTTGGTACATGGTTTTTGAGTTTTTGAAATTTTGATAATTACATTTCTCACATAGATTTTTAAAACTATATTATACATTTCATTGTTGCTATTTTCATTTGTGTCGGCTAGGTAGGGAGCCTCAATTCTCGAGCGACCCTTGGCCACGTCCGCATTTTTCGTTCTCTTTTTAAAGACAAATTATTTTCTTAAAGATACTTTTTTTCGAGTTCGAAAAGTGTCAAAAGTATTTCCATTTCCGTATTCCAAATCGATTTCATGGCCAAGGAAGAGGGAATTGGAGTCGCCCAAGTTCATCCGAGCCCTGCAGACCCTCTTTGACCTTACCACACGTCAGGTGTGGCGGTGTGGCGAAAATGTAGTGATAACACATGGAGGTTCCTGAGCTAGTCAGCTAGTCGAAGCGACTCTTACCAGCGCGTGTTGTCATCGCGTTTAAAATTTCAGTGGCCATTTCATCTTTCAATACCATATGTCAATACAGTCAATACATGATAACTTTCCATGCCATACCTATCAACATATCAATCCATATATCAATCCATATATACGATACATGTAACATACATCATATATATCGACATATATCACATTTTGTTGAATCCATATGCGTTTTGTGAAAAAACCCGTACTAAACACATGATCCGATGGGAGGGAAGATCGTGTATATAGTCGTTTTGTCCAACTTTTGCAGGTGATCACCCGCGATCGCCAGGGCAAGCTGCCGCCCGGGAGCTCGAGATCCACGCAGCGTAGAAAGAAACACGTGGAGAATGTCAAAACACAGGGTAAAGAATGACATAAAAACATAAAAATGACATAAAAACATAAGCTTAGAATGTCATCAAAGAAGTGAGATGTTGTGAGAGACATCAATGTGAGACATTTTTGAGACATTTTGCTTAGAATGTCAATTTTTTTTGTCGTTTTTGTTTGCGTGAAAAAACACCAAATGCCTCACAGACTCGTCGTGTTTTTTCTGTATTTTTCTCGGCTCCCAAGGACGCGGCTCAAGGCGGGCAAAATCCAGCACACCGTTTCCACACCTGCCACACCTTCGTACCTGCGTCGTTCTGTGTTTCAAAATCTTTTCCTAAAATTGTTTTCTTTTTTCTTTTTTCTTTGTCCCATCTTCCCATCTTCCCATCTTTCTGTATGTGTCTTAAACTAACATCTTTGCCAACGTTCAGGTGGTCAAGGTGAAGAGATCCATCAATTTGGATGCATATCGGGCAACTTGGCATCACCGGAAGAAATCACCTGAATCCCGGATCCGATCCAAATCGGACAAATTCTTTGGAGACACTGAAATCGAAACATAAGTTTCGGAATCGATGGATCAAGTGGGATTAAGTTGGCCACTATAGAGATCAAAAGAGCAACCTCATCAACTTCTAGCTGTTCCTCCATCTCGCATCCCGGTGTTGGACGGTCCTTCTTGACTGTGCTGAGCCCTCAAGATTTTGAACATTTACACCTGGTCCATCCTCGCCCTGCAGTTTTGAGTTGCCTTTCTGAGCATTCCAACACCTTCCAACATTTTGAAGCATAGCTGCATAGCTTTGCTATTCTTTGGGCTCATTTGAAACATTTGGACTCATCTGCTTGGTTTTTGGTTGGCCAGGCGTACTTCGCCCGTCGATGTGAGATTGAAGCTGCTATGGCACGACATCCGCCTGGTGTGCGGCTGGATGACTGCTTGACCACAGGTGCGAACGGTGGGAAATGGTGGGAACTGTGCCAGCAAATCTCAACAGGAAAGTATGGTAGCGACTGGTTGTGTGGGAGGAGGTGGTTCAAATGCTAAAGGGCGCCAAAATGATCCAAAATGTACATTCAGCCAAGTTCCACAAAAGCCGCTTGTTAGGTGAGAAAGCAAGTATATCAATGCGAGATAATGCGAGTATGATCTCCGAAATAATCTTTAAAATCCAACATCCGAAATTCCGCAAAACGGGTGCCAGATGAACATCCTGCCTTCGAGGACCTTCTGGCTGCTACCTCACGAAAGAAATGCGATCACTTCAAGGTGCAGATTCGAAGAGTTTCAAAGATTTGTCAGTGTCAAAAGTGTTTATGATGAGCTATGAATGTGCCTTTTTTTCTGGGATCCTTTGGGATCACAGAATCTGATCCGGAATCGGATCTTTCACATTGCTGAAGATGTAGCATAACTTTATGAAGAATCCTTGATGAATCATGGACGTCCGTTTAGAGTAGCTCAATGCGGCTCAAGTGGCCCCACCATGACCTCCATGACCTCTATGACCTCCATGACACCCAGATCCAAATGCAAAATTGGATGGCCCGCCAAACTTCCCATTCCCTTTCAAAGGTTGGGTTTGGGTCATGTGTGCCTTGCCCTTTTCTTTCTGTTTGGGACTGCGTCTGAAATGAAAAATGATCCAAGTTGCCAAGAGTGCCAGAAAAGTCCGGGAACGTCAGAAAGTCCAGGAGAAAGTCATCAGGAGAGCCTCGTTGCTTTGAGGCTCTTCAGTCCCATCCGTTCGACTTCCCCAGAAGCTTTGAAAGCTGAGGTCATTGCTGCTGAAGCGACTCTGGCTTTGCGTGCAGAAGTGGATGGTTTGCCCGTGGTCTACGACTCGCCTGGTGTTTCCATCTCCTTGCGGAAGGTGAGCCCTGACGTCTTGGTGACGCAAGGTGCTATCCTGGAAGCGCCCGATGGTGGCGGTGTCACCATCCCCGCAGATCCACGAGTCCGAGGACGCCATGGTGGTCCGGTCACTGTCTCCGTGACCAGTTATCATGCTGGGGATGGCATCAACAAAGAGATGCCTAAGATCAAGTTTGGCTCCACCAGAGCCTCGCCCGAAGTCAACACTTCCAACACTTCCATCAATGGGACGAATGGGACGAATGGGACGAATGGGACCACAAAGACCCAAATCGGAAATGCCTCGGAGGGTGTGGACCGTGTGGACTTCTTCATGACGAAAACCAGCGTCAGTTGGCGTGGCACGGTGAATGTGAAAGTCCCCGGTCTTTCAGCACAGGTTCCTGCAAAGGATCGACCATGGACGCCACTGGGAGAGGATGCTCTTTATGCTGAAGAAAAGGCTGAAGTGAAAACAGAACTGGAGCGCCTTGCTTCACTGCCATCTAACGAGAAATTACGAGGATACCGAAAACTTGCTCGGCAATGGCATCCAGACAAGCATCCTCCTGAAGAACGTGAGAAGGCTACAGAGGTCTTTGAATATTTACAAGAACTTCGTTTGGCACTTGGCTTATCACATTCACAAAATTCACCACAGTCATCTGACTCCAATTCAGAAATCCATTCAGATAGTGAAAGCTGAGCCTGTAACAATTTCAGGCCTTGCCCCTCTTGCTCCCCAAAGCCTGCAAATCCCAATTTGCTCAAGATCATAAGCCAAACATAAAGGATTGAGCTGGATTGAACGGGATTGAGTGAAGGAACGGAACGGATTGAGGGAACTTCATGGGAAACCGTGCCATCACTTCCTATCGTATGGCATGATGCCACCTTGGAACGCTTCTGTTTTGCGTGTTACCTTCACACGTGATGCGACGTGGTGCGCATCAACATATCGTCATCTAACATGAAATGCATAGAATCATATATCGAATACATCGAGGACCATTGCAACTCCGCTCGAAGTCAAAGTTCGCTGCAGCGCTGTTCCGCTTCTCTTTTTTGAAGAGATTCAAGGAAACTAAAGAGACTATAAGAGACTTCAAGCAGAATGGATGAGTTTGGGAAGTGAATAGGAGATACATGAAGACATACAAAAAGTTTGATGTTTTCATCTTTAGACACAATCAGAGCAATATAGTAAGCAATAATCAACAATGATAAGTATAGAATTCATATATAAGATAAGATTGAATGTAAAATGTTGTTACTGCTGCGATTTTTTTGAAAAAAACTTGCAATCTTTTTCTCCGTTTTTGTTCAGGTCTTTGGATCGACTCGATCGGTGCCCATTGGCTGGTCGAGGGCAACCAGGCGGAAACACGTCGTCCGTGCAGCGTTTGGAATGTTTTAAAATATCATGAAATGTTTGAAATACCTCATGTAAAAGAAATCACCGTTTATGTCTAATGAATTTACATATTGTTTACATGTTTATGTCACAAATTTCTGTTTCAATAAGTGTTTTTGGGTCAGTTGCAGTGACGGCAGTTGTCCAGGTCTTCCGCGTTGCGGCCTTGGCGGCGCAGTTCCTGGAGCCCACGAAGTCCAACCTCTTTGCCACCGAAGTGTATTGGCGTTTAATAAAAAGTGTATATAAAAGGCCATTATCATACAATCAATGAAACAATATGATACAATATGATATGTTGGTAAGACCATATGACTACATTATGATAATATTATGACAATATAATTACTACTAGGACTACAACCCGAGACCAGCCGGTGCAGGCAGAATATAGTTCGCTACTGTAATGCTTCGCGACAGGCTCCGATAGACATAGACCCCGGAAAAGTATGGAAAAGTGTCGCGAAGATCGCATCATGAACATCTCGACGATGAAGGAGATGAAGGCGGTGAAACATCTTGACAGTGATCTGAGTGAGAGATGAAGATGAGGAACTAATTTCAGTAAGATTTTGAGATGAGGAACTGCTAGAGGAACTGAAGAACTGCAAACGGTTTGTTTGCTTTGTTTGTTTGGCTCATCACGACTCGTTTAAATTGTTTCATTTTCTGCGTGCTGCAGTGCTCACTCTTCATTTTCTTGTTTGCCGAGGACCACTATCAATTGAAGCCGCTGAAGCCAGAGACTTCTCCGAAACTGGACCAACCGGCAACCTGCATGGACGCCGCAGGCATTCCACAGCATGCTGTCAGCGCTGTGCTGCAGACACTTGGAGCAAGACGTGGATACCAGAAATTATCCAAGAATTTATGACAAACGTTTGGGAGACTTTTACTATTTTTAATGATTTTTTTTCAAAAAAGTTCTGGTTCTTGAACTTCTCAAAATGTTAAAACTATTAAAAACCTTATCAGGCGGTGAAAACCTCAATTCTTAAAATGCAATGTAGATTCACGTGTGAAGCTGCGATGTGCAACTTGTGCAGCTTGCCTCAAGCTGAGGTTTGTGGTTGAAGTGAAGAAACGTGTGAAAGATGACGATTCTGGGCTTCACCAGTTGGGCAGTTGGAGTGAGGGAGCGGAGGGAGCTGGGAACGAGACAGCTTCTGGTCGTTTTTGACATGTTTAGCAAAATTTAGACTGATGACAAGTGGTTGGATGTGAATGATGTGAATGGAAACGCAATGAAATTGCAGCATTCCTTGGTTTGGCGGGTTTGGCTCCCTTGCCAGCTGGCAAACTTTCGTGTCTGGAAGGCAACAGCCGCAGACATCACGGATTCATCTGGCTTCACTACTCTTGACAGCCTTGGTTTTGTATATCTTTGCCTGTCTTCATTTCGATATTCTGATACTCGTATTCATCTTAACCTGATTCATATTATTGTATACTATAGTACCTATATATATATATATAAATACAAAGGAGACTGCAATTGGTTGGTTGATGAATAACGTATATAAAGTCATAAAGTGTATACTTAGTCAATGATCAATGTAAATGTATTATACTGTATATTTGTTTTCCAGTTTGATTTCGTGTTTTTTTAATTTCAACCCGGTGGAACACGTCACGCCACGCCACGCCTTTTGTAAGGATGATGCGGAAGAGTCTCTGCAGGACAAAGCTCCTGTGAAAGACAGATGGCACGGATGGCCCTGAGCTAAGGATGCTCAAAACGTGTCATAGCATGTCTATATTCAGCCACGTGCAGAATCGAATGAACAAACTCAAAAAGAAAGAAGAAAGACACACAATTTGTCGATTTTTTGTCCAAAACTAAGTCGATTTTGCAAGTCCACAAAGTCCACACTGACTCGGATAGACTGGGCTTGTCGGCTTGACATCTGACGTGAGGTTTGATGGATCAGGCTTGGATTTTTCTCAATGTCCGTGTTTTTTAATGTTTTTTTCTCACATATTTGCACGTTGGCAGAGAAATCCATGAATAAGCTGTTGACGTGTGTGTGCGCATGTGTCTGTTAGAATTGTTGTATTATGGTTTATATGTGTGTTCCACACCTGTTTCTGAATGTTGAATGTCATGCCTGCATGACATACCTTGTGAATCTTGATTTCGGGCTTTGGGACTTGCATTGTTTCGTTTAGTTTTCACAAGTTTCATCATGTTGCATCATGCTTCGCCGACAGTTTCCCACGTTGCGACACGTTTTTTTTCCCTGTCACTTTTTCGACATTGCGACTGAGGCGACCGAGTGATGTGGCATTGTGAAAAGAGGGAACGGTCTCAGTGGATGCGTTGTGAAACCATACAAGGCGAGGGTGTGCACGGATATGCCTGAGTTCGCCGTTCAGCGCCAAAAGCAAGGCAGCCATTTTATAGTCATAGGAAAACAGTCAGTAAGATTTGTTCAGCTGTAAAAAAAGATTCAATCTTAAGCGCTTGCAATCGTTTACTTCACTGTTTCGTTGCAGGCTTTTGGCGAGTCTTCAATAGTTCCTCAGAGCAGCTTTAGAACGTATGCCGAAGTGTTCCAGGTGACGCATGTCAAGCAGAGCACTTTTTGCACCGAGTTCCACGTTCATTTCGTTCATTTGCATCCTTCCCATTTGCATCCTCACGGCTTTGAATCCTTAGGTTTTGTGCTCCTGCTCAGCCCGCGAGCTTTCCGAGAAGGGGCAGCTTTGCTTGATGGCAAGAGCAGGTTCGAAAAAAAATATCTTCAAAACAAATGGGAAACTAGCTGTCTGATCTGTCTGCTTCTACCAGCTTCTACCAGCTCCATCAGCATCACGAACTGAACGGCAAAACGGAAACACGGCAAGTCAGTTGAAGGATTGCAAAGCCTCAAAGAAGTGACGACGTGGAAAAAGGGAGGAAAGGGAGAACCAACTGTAATATATAATGAATGTAATGCATATATCCTGAATATATCAAGAATATGATGAATATTTAAATTAGAATATAGATTGTATAGATTTAATAATATACATAATCTATTTTTCAATCATATAGTATCATATATAAACTTAAGAATATAGCCACATACAGAGAGAGCTGCTGAGCTGCTTCCCTCCCTTTCCTCCCTTCCCTTCCAGGCTTGGCCGGGCCCGAAGAGGTGCCGGGCTCGAAATCGCAGAATTGTCTCCAAACTTCTCCAAACTTTTTCTTCTTTTTTTTCTAGAAATCGTGGTTTGGTTTCATGGTTTGGTTTGGGTGGTGCAAATTGGTTTGGTTGCTGCTGTGTCTCGACACATCTGTGGAGGTTGTGTGTGGTTCGAGCGCGAGCTGCACCTTCTCTCGGAGGAAGGAAGGTTTGTCTCCACGGAGGAAAAACCATCGGAGGAACCATCCTTCATCATGCTCCTCGGCTCGAGTTGTTTTGAGACAGATTGGAGACAGATTTGAGACTGAAATGATAGGAAATGATAGGAAAGGATAGGAAAGGATAGGAAAGGATAGGACATGGCAAAAAAATCTCAGTCGCTGTTTCAAGTTTCAAGTTTCAACGCTGTGGCTTGTGTGAGTTGGGTGACTCGGACTGATCGGACTGATGGGACTGAGGCATTGGATTGGCGAGTTGTATCCCATTTGGGTCAAGTCTGAAGCTCAGAGTCACAGGAATCTTGTCCAAAAATCACTCTTATCAGGAATCTAAAAAAAAAAGACCGAAGGAAATTTCCAAGATGATCCAAGTACAGAGATGTACAGAGCCAAAGTCAAAAAGAGGCTGAGTCTTTCACGTCAGACGTCAGAACTTTGATCATATTGATGATGCATCTCGAAGTTTACAATGTTTACAGATATTGCAACTCGTTGCCCAGACCCAGCCCCAAGGTCAAGCAATGGCTTCAGCATTGACTCCACTACCTTCAAAGGCAAGTTCAGAGCATGAAACCAAAACAAGACCCACTATAAAAGATTAAAAAAAAGCACCAAAAGCGCATGACTTGAGGCTTGACATGTCCTTTGACATACAAGTTGTTCAAACTTTCGCTCTCATGGCTTGAGAGGTTTTGTGGACGTTGAGGGGGCCGAGATGTGCTTGGAACCCGTGGGACAAGAGGAACGGCCCAGCTTGGCCAATTTCCGACCGAAAAGGACTGAGACGTTGAGACTCAAATCGATGCGAAATATGCGAAATATGGTGACATGTGGTGACATGTGGTGACATGCCAGGACATTGCTCAGCATGCGTACAACTCATGTGGTTCAACCTTTCCTGTCGAAGATCTGGGCACATCGTCAGCTGATGTCAGTGGATCCGTCCTTACAGATTTGATTCAAAGCAAATGCTCAAGAAGTTTGCTTCATAGCTCACCATTTTTCCACACTTTCCATCTTATTTTTAGGTTTGTGTGTCCAAAATACCATGAAACTGCGTTTCCAATCTTTCTTTCTTGAGGAACTCGGAGTGAAGGAACTGAGTTCCAGCGCGAATGAGCTGAAACCTCAGCTCGAAACGAGAGATGCCAGACAGAAACAAAAGATGCCAAGGTCTAGGCCCTAGGCCCTGCTAACCTGCTAACGGTCCAAGAGACATCGTAGAAATCATAAAGTCATTGTGACATGTCAAATCAGTGCAGACGGCAAGTAACCACATTCAACAACCAAAAACCAAACACTAGATTCAGTAGATAATGTAAGTATCGAAGACTTCAGGGGTGTCAAGATGTCAATAGATGTCAATAGATGTCAATAGATGTCAATAGATGTCAATAGATGTCAATAGATGTCAATAGATGTCAATAGATGTCAATAGCTGTTATGATGACTAGCATCTCAACCTCATGCTCTAATACTTTACTCATGATTTCAGATTTTTGATTGCGTCACAACAAAGGTAAAACGTATTAAGGTGGTATTTATATGTATTTACATATATTTACATGTGTTTTTTGGTGAAGATACTCCGTTTTTTTTTGTAGGGCTCTGGCTGTTCGTTGGTTTTTTTGTAGGCTCTGGCTGTTCCACGGAACCCGCGAAGCGGCCGCCGAATGCATCACCGAGAACGAGTTCCAGGCAGAACGTGGAGTTGAACATGCAACTTTCAATACAACAATTGACATTGCAATTTGCAATTCACAACACATCATTGCATTTCAATACATCCACAGTTTCCGTGAATTCCGTTTCGTTGACGCTCTGATTTCTTCTGATTTCCTCTTTTTTGATATCCCCCAAATCCAAAGAGATTAGATGTTTATCGACAACTTATCGACTTATAGATTTTTGAGGTTTGTTTTTTTCTTCTGCCCGAGTTGTCTGCTTCACTTGCAGTCAGGGCACTTCACTGCACCACACCGCATCACCTTCACTTTTGAAAAAAAGTCTTTCCAGTTCTTTTGAAGGTGCTTTCCTAGCCTCGCGTCAGAAGAGCGGCCATAGCACTTCATGTGTGTCATATTCATGCCATGAAGTCAACAAGAGGCCGTAGTCTGCTTAGCTAGCAACGTAGTGACATGAAGTAACCATGATCAAACACGTATATGAAGGCGCGACAAGAAGAGAAACATAAAACCCACATCCTCTGCCACTTTACTATTTTCTCCCCACTTCTTGGCACCTTTTGATTTTGATGAGTGATGTCAAAAAGACCTTGGACTTTTCAGCGTGTTTTTTTTGACAGTGACATATCCATTTCATCATTTTTTATCATTCTTGCGAGGTGCGAATGGCTGGTAGCAATCGTGGCACGATGTTCGGTCCTGGCATTTACCTGGCAGACTCAGTCACTGGCCTTGCACTGGTACTATACTAGCTGTTATAGATTGTTATAGCCACCGGACCGTCGTGTGCTGTCTCGACGGTTTCCATTGTGCCGCGGCACATAGGATTCCTCGAAGGTCATATATATATAATGTTTCTTGATTGTTTTCGCCTGAGGTCACGAAGAGTGACGACACTCGGTAGCATATGATGAGAAGTGTTCCATGCCTTTTCATGGTTTACGATTTTTCCGCAAATGTGATAGATCAATCTTCAATACATTATAGTCTGATCACGTTTGAATTTGGTTTAATAGTAGAAAACTTTCTGCATGTTCGATTTTGGCGGCGAATGGTTTGCCACAACTCCTGATGTGTTATGCCTTTTTGTGAAACTTTTTGTGAACATTTCAGCGTATTAGACGCTTTCAGAAAACATTGGCATCTTGGCATCTTGGCATCTTGGCACGGTGGAAACACGTTGCGCTCTTCCACGGAAGGAGTATACGGATCCCGATCCGACGGGCCTGCGCACGATGATTTTGTGCCGCTGCACCATGGGTCGAGCCATTCGACAAGAGGGCGGTGGCCGAGAATGCATGAAGGCACGAGAAGGCTCAAAAAGTCTGGGAGTCGCACTTGAGTGGAACCTGGGGAGGTTACCGGTGCAGGTATGCCAAGCAGGAGGCTTTCATTCGGTCAAGGGCCGTCGTGCATACAACGTCTCTTGCCAAAGATTAAGTAAAATATTAGTTTTGCTGGTCAAACCAGTTCTGAATTAAGTGTTTGTTTTTGTGTCTTTTTTTTTGGCAGGTTTGCTTGGTTCTTGCTTGTCTTGGCAGGCTTTTGCAGCTTTTGCTTTTTAACCTTTTGTGGCTGCTGCTTGCCGCTGTGGTTGCCGTGGTTGCTGTCATTGCTAGGCTGCAAGGGTTGGTCCTGCTTCTTCTTCTGACGAAAATTTCTGCTTTGCAGTTTCTTGTGTGTTTCTTGTCACTTGTCTACTCATTTCTTGCTTATTTGTTTTTTGATAGTCGGAGCTATGGATAATATCGGATAGGTACTCTTGGACTGTTGGTCGAGCATAGTTTTGGCTGGTCCTCTTTGTTCCTCATTAGAAACTTATATTTAGACTCTTTCGGCCTTTCAGGGACAGCTGAATAGTTTTGCCTTTCATCAGGTTTCCGACAGTGGGGGCAGTGTTCACAGGTCCAGTCAGTGGAGAGCTACAGGGTGAGGCGACATTGTGCCGCATTTTGGGCACAGGTGAAACGATCCGAGTTGGTTGTATCTTGAAACCCGGTAGCAGGCGGTAGCAGGTACATCTGTTACGGTCTGCAGGTTGATTCCAATGATCCTTTAGTGATTCATGTGGTGTCCTCTCCCGTGTGCATTGAAGTGTCCTCCAAGCCCATGTCACATCCTACACTGGTTGAGCTAGAGAAGAACGTGCCCTAGCAAAGAAGACCGCTATTTCACAAGAATTTTGCAAAATCTCACACATAGTTTTATCGCAGTCACCTACTGTCCCTTACAACATCCTTTTTCAAGCAGTCTATGAATACCCCCTTAAAAACCATAAAATCAAAACAGGCTCAAGACCTACCACCCCCCACTTCATCAAAATTCTACCAGTCAGACAAACATAATTTTTCATAATACAATATTGTGAAAAATATGTCATCAACCCCTCAACCACACAGTTTTCCATATTTGTTTCAATTTTTTCACCTTAAAGATATTCGTCCTTTTCTTCATCTGTCATTTTATTTACCCTTTCTTCATCATTTTTCACCGTTTCATTATGCTTATGCTTCTCTGTTGGTAAATGTCTAGACCACCTACATTTTTTTCACTTGCACTGGCAGTAAACACAAAACATTTCAAGTTGCTTACAATAGTCTTTGTTGTATTCTGCCTTTTTTTCATTTATTTTATCACTGTTATTTTGGTAATATTCTTGCCAGTATGCCTTGTCGTGTTCTTTATTTTTTTGGCGGTTCAGTTTCCTTTGTTCGTTCTTCTTGTCGCGGTTTTTGTAGTGATATTCCCTGAAATATCCACGACACTTACTACAATATTTGTGTTCATCAGGTTCTTTTTCATTCTTACATTTGCAACATTTTTGTTTATCAATAACTTCCATATATATATATATATATATATATATATATAGTCAAGCGTGTCATTCCCTTAAGTATACGCCAAGCCTCACTATGTAATAAAACTCACAGAAAACAAAACAGCGAAAAATATCACCTTATATAATAGTAAGTATTGTATAAGGTGATTTTTGCAGTAAAATAGATGATATAGTATGTAGAATAGTATGCTATCTATTGTTGTAGTGATTGTCTTATTTTTGCTTGTATGGGATGAGAAGTTTCATTTGCTAAAATGACTTTACTCATCTCTCATAGTCCGTAGACAATGATATTGCATTAAATATAGCGAGCTTGCACTACATCTCATTTCGGGAAAATGACCTAACTCATTTTGGGAAAATGACCTAACTTAATTTTGTGAAAACTCTAAAGCAATACATATTTATCACCATCCTTTTCAATGTTGTAATACTGAAGTGTAGCAACCTTAGGCTGTTTATGCGCTGTTCATTGAACATTTTTAGGTATTGATCCCTTTTGCTATTGTGGTCGCCCTTAGGACGTCCTACTCCACGACTTTCTAAAATTTTGCCTACTCTTTCTTTCTCTTTTTCTGGTGTTTTTTCTACAGGTTCGTCCAGCTTTTCCATCAAGCTGTTAATAGAAACAATTAAAGCTTTGATATTTTTGTTCAATACAGCTATCTTATTTGAAAGACGTGTTGTCTCATTTTCACTCTCTAACTCTACCATCCTATATACAGAAACTAGATATTTATTTTATTAAACATTTTTTTAATATTTACATTTGTCATAATAATTGTCCATGTCATCCCTTTTTTTAACTGATAATCACGAATTATATTGAAGTCTATTGCATCTAATCTGTCCTTGCTACACACATATCTTGTGTTCATTTTCCTTATATCCATTATCTCCTCACAATATTTGAAATACCGCCAATTACCCCAATTTCGATCGTAATATGCACAATGAGTTGTGCTCCATCTACAATAATCTTTATAAGAATATTTTTCTCTCTCACTATCGGTATCAGTTTGCATTTTATATTTAATTAATGCCTTTTTCAATAAACAAATGTCCTTCAATTTTGATTTTCTTTAACTCCTCAATATGATTAAAATATGTCATTTCTATATCGTCCATATCATTAGCATCACTATCTTCATAGCATTCACTATCTTCATTTTCACTATCTAACATCTAAATAAAACTAGATATTTATTTTATTAAATATTTATCTATACATTTCCATCTTAGAAATCTAGTCTTTAGTTCATTTTCTCAGTCTAAATCTTCTACCTTTAGAAAGGACTTACTAGGTGGTGTTCCCTGTATCATTTCATACTTTTGCTTTTCATCTTCACTCTCGGGCGTAATCTGGCGACGGTTAAAAATGAATGAGATGCTATGGTCTTGACAGTCTAGTTTGATATCACCCTGTTCATCTCTTGAAACTGCCATAGTTTTATTGTTTTTACTAATTTTGAAACTGCATGGATTACATTTACAAGAGATTGCTTTTGGAATAATTTTTATTTCATTTCTTACTTGTATTCTTCCATTGCATAACGGACAATTGATAACTATATTTTTACTCATCAACCTCTGCTCCTCTGTTAACGCTATAGTTTTAGTCTCTTCGCTAGATGAACTCAACTCAAAATCTTCACGTATAGGTTTTTTAGTCATCTTTATTTTTGGTTTTGCCTTTGGTTTTTTCACTGACATATTTCAGATAGCTCTAGTGTGGTCTTACAACATATTTTTATTTTGTTATCTCTCACGACTGGATATTTACTATCATCAATTATTTTATTTTCAACTTCATCTATTGATTGAATGTATGCTTCATATTCTGCAACCGTCATATCAATATAATTAGATAATACTTTATATACAATCTAATTATATATTTAAAATCGGGGATTTTTGAAGGCTTATGCTCCCACATACTTGATTGCTGCTTGAATTCGCTGAACCACTGCTTTCTCGGTTTTGAGTTCTACTTCTCAGAAGGGAGACAAAACTAATTGACCGCTTATGGGGATTGACGTTATGCTTCCTGTCTCTATTCTGTGCTTTGAAGTTTCCATCAATATTGTTAAGTATAATTTATTTTTTAAATAATTATAATTTATAATGCATTAAAAGATCTGCACCCATAATTGACTGTTGGTGGCGTCGCTACAAGTCCTTCGGGAGGGCGCAGGAAAAAAAATTGAACCTATCAATGTCAGACAGTATGAGTTTAAACAAAGTGATTTTGAAATGGCTGATAAACTACCATTTCGTAGTATTGTCGTGTCCGCTAGTCAAGGAGGCAAGGGTATCCTTTTTCAGAATTTAATCCTTAAAGTATATCGCGGATGCTTTGAGAGAATTTACATGTCCCACCGACCGCGCACACTGATGAAGCTTATAGAGAGGTGATTAAATACATAGAATTAGAAAAAGATTTAAACGTAGACAACAAAAAAGAACAGTTTTTGTTTGACGAGTATGATGCTCCAGCACCAGAGACGAGAACAGACGCACAAAGTGATAGAGTATCAGAAAAAGCAAGGTATGAAAAAACTTTTTAGTTGCTTATTGATAATAGACGATTTTGCAGAGGACAAAACCTTTATAAGATACTCTAAAATACTTCACGGGCTACATACAAAGTCCCGTCATTTCGGATTATCAGTGATAGCAGCAGCACAGAAATATAATTTAAACTCAATCAGTCTTTACATTTTTAAACTCAAAAACATGGCTGAAGTTGATGCATTCGTGGAAGAACAGTCAGCTCTAGTAGATATAAACACAGTCTATCAAATATATAAGCTAGCAACAGAGGATAAGCCTTATTCATTTTTGTTTGTAAAGTTAAGAGAGAGTGATGTGAACAAAATATTTATGATACGAATGGAGAAGGAGATGCACATAGACAATAGTCAGATTGGTTTAATGATAAATAATATTGTACTAGATAATATTNTACACTATCCCCTGATACTTCAAAAGCGTTGCCTAACCCTGATGAAACCTTATTAATGGTTATTGTTGCTGGATTATCTGGTGTGTCTAATGTTGTTCCTAAATGTACATCACCTTTACTGAAATAGTTTAAGTAAAGAGTATTTTCAGTTGCTCCTAAAGCAAAAGTATTTTTTTGCTGACCTAACCGAAACTGTATAACATTGTTGTTAGTGCTTTCAACAAAGTCGGCTTGATTAGAACCTCCAGCATCTACCAGTCGGATTGGTCTGCTAAATTGAACTCTATTAAGGGCATCACCCTGTAAAGAAATGAATGTATTAGTATTTTGTTGAAAATTAACTGTATCATTCACACCATCCGAGTCGTAAGTATTACATTTTATTCCTCCACCTCCTACAATACCTTTACTATAGACTACATTATCAAGTGCTGTATCCAATCTCAAGAATTCAACGGATTGCCGTTGAATTGAACAAGTATTATTTCCTACAGTATTAATAGCATTTGTTTCCGGTCCTGCTCCTGCTCTTAAATATCTTTTACACGAAACAATTGTATTATCTACTAAAAATGGCTCATCGCTTCCCGTATTACCTATTAATAATCTTACCCTTCCTTATGCTCCATTTAAAATCACTATATCAATTTGATTTTGAGTTGATGGGTCGGTTCTCTCACTACTTCTAATATATCTAACTTGATCTACTTCATCAAAATATAAAAACTTATCTTTTTTCATCACTATATTTTCATTGAAATTCACAATCTTATTCAAATTTAGTGTTTCTGTTGAAGCATCCGGACCTCAAATGATCTGGCCAGACCGTTCTGATTTGATGCTGAGCATCACCTTCTTCAGTCCGCATGTTTAGACTCTTTGTTGGTGGCTTGTTAGTTGTAGTTCGTTGTTGGTTGTGTGTAAATTAGTGTCATTATTTTGTACTGTGAAATCCAATGTTTGCGCGCAGAACCTCTTTCTTTCTTTGCCGTGTTTTTCCATCCCTTTGACCAAAGTGCCCTCTACGTATTGGCGTGTTGAATGAATTTATAGATTGCATATTTGATACACAAGGAAAACCTTCGGGTTTTGCTTTGCACATTGCACCGAGGAATATATTGTGTACGTGTCTGGGCTGCCATGTTTCCGATACGGCTAGAGTATGAAACCGCAAGTGGATGTGGATGTGGTACACATGCTGCATTACTAGAAGTTCCGAAGTGCTGTGACCCGATGAGTGTGATTATGTGAATTTGATTTGGCTACGCTTCCAAATGTTTCTAGACCCGGGGAAACCAAGGACGAGAATCAGGTATATCCTGAGTACATCATATGGTACCGACGCGTGTACAACATTGAGTGACGTAGCTGTGGGTCACCCGGATGTGTAGGAGATCTGTAGGGAAATGAGTAGGGATTTTTCTGGCATGCCGTTGGTTAATTTTTTTCTGCCAAGCAGACAGGGCTTGAGACCCGCGGCAATGCCACGCGCCACGTGTCTTGAGCCCTTGTTAACCTTGTTAATTCCATTCACCGTAGTTTTTTTGGTTTTCTCAAGCCGTGGTACGCACTGATGCATAATATGTACAACATGACTACGTCAGATTCTCAGGCATAAAGTGGGTCGGAAGTCTTCGAGTGGTCAATTCGGATTGTGCATTGCGCACTTGGTTCACTCTCGTGTCAATTGCTTCTTTGAAGATTCAGTATGGTCATGGTACCTACATGGTATTTACATGCATTTACCGTAGTGCATTTAGGGTATCCAGATTATTCCAGATAAATCGATTTATCCAGGGTACTCATGGCATTTGGCTTGGTTTGGCCCTTTGTAGAAAGCGAGTGAAACTGTGACAGCTCCGGCAGAGTTCCCGCTTGCAAAAGAGATGTTTTTTGTAGAGAATTTGGCATTCCACCACGCTGAAGTGGAGATACACTAATGCTTGGAGGAAGACATATTCGAATTGAGATGTGCCATCACAATGAGAGATATGATATAGGAAACAACTGGACCATAGGACCATAGAGTGACACAATGAAATCGCTTAGCCGTCCGTGCTTACCTCACACTTGGCCGAATGGAGTTGACATGTTCCATCATGTTCCCGTGCTCGCAGGTTCTGGCTCAAAGTTGCATCATCTTCAAGATTCTCTTGAAGGTTGATAGGGGAAGAACGATTGGACGCCATGAATGAGAGGGATTTGCCAAAGGAAGCATTGCTAAGCCGCTGCGATGACATCATTTTTTGATTTTTTCAGACTGGTGATGATAAAGGACTCCTTGTCCAAGCGCTTGGGGATCAAGGATGACATTAATTTGCAAGTTTCGTTTCTGGAACGCCTTCATTCTGAAGATTGACACCGAGTCAAGTTCACAGGATGGAAGATATTGATCACATGTTTGCTTAGCTCCTCCGAGGGCTACTGTTCTGGCAAGGCCACTTGGAACTCTTCCAATTTTTCCTGGCGGATTGAACACGCAAGACACTTTTATGCCGCTGCCCGCTTCAATTGATACACAGCCAGCAAGGCATTCTGGGGCATTCTGTGTTGTCTTTGACGAGTGCCACCTTTCGGCCATCTCCAAGTCCAGCTGGAACTTTAACAGCATCCTTTGTGCTCACGCCAAAGTTGCCAAAGTCAGGATTTTGAGAGTCAGGGCCTGGAGGATGCTCACAGAACAAAAGTTACAAAAGCAGTAGAAAACAATAAACAACATCTTCGTGCATCGACCTTCGTCATTGGGAGGAGATTGCATATTTGGCGGTCACTTGTCATTCAACAAAACCGCGATTGTCGAAACACATCTCCCGCAACTTTCACCACGTGCAGTCAAATCAGTTCTAGGCCTTTCAACTTTACCAATACGAGATTCGAGCATTCGCATCGAGCGTTGACACAGAAGTGCCCCAACACCCAGCCAATGCACCGAGCTTGTTTGTCCTAGACAGCTCTTAGTTGGTCCGCAAGATGTGAGGCCACATCAAACATCATCAAACCTTCCATTTCTTGAAATTTTGTCCAGTCAACAAAGGACGTAACCTCTCGAATGGTCTTTTATGTTGAGTTGCTACCTTGCTACATTAAGCATCATTAAGCCATCCAAAGACCAAGCATATGCTCTCCCACTTGCTTCCCAGATTTCTACTCGGAAAGCACTTGGCCCTCAGCTGACGAGTTGCAAAGTGAGACGAAGTCAGTCATACGGCGGACATGATATGGCACGTGCTTAGAAACGGATGACATGCAGATTCTGCATTTGGATTTGAAGAGAACTTCGCAGGGATAGCCTGGATAGCCCGCATTCTTGCGTTCTCCAGCCCAATTGCTGCAGGCTTTCCCAGATCATCCCAGATCCTTATCTCCATCTTGCACAGTATCGGGGGTCAGGATTTTCATTAGGTTTTTGGGAGTTTTGATATCCTCATATCCTTAACTTTTAGCGCTGCACCCGTTGCTTAAGCCTTTTGCCGAATTCTTGGAGGTTTCTTGACCGCTTCACCATCAGCTTCTGAAGCCTGCTTAGATCGTAAATCTGCAGCCATCATCAAAAAACCCTCAGGGTTTTTTTCACAAACGTCAATATTTCTATGTCGCGCAGCAGAAACCGGCATTCAAAATACGTCGCAAAAATTGGCGCGAAGACAACGACGCTCAATTGACTTTCTCAAGCATGGTAAATGGTGCAGCTTTTTTAAATTGAGGCAAACCCTTTGGATGCACTGGCGCAAAAGAAGTTTGACTTGTCTTCGCAACCCACCTTGTTCTGGGCAACCAGGTCAGCAGTTTCAGACGTTTGCCATCAGTCATTCATTGATTCCACTGAATGAAGAACCACGAAGGCAGTTTGGTTTTTGGATACTAGCGTGGAAAGTGGAATGTCGCGAAAAGAATCTTCTTCCAATATGTGTCCGTGAGACTCCAGATGTTCTGAACTGCCAGTCGGCCATACAGGTCAGAGCCACCCTGCGTTGAAATTTGGGAATCTTTTTCATGGAAGACGGTTGGCACCTGTGAAGCAAAGCGTCAGAAGTGGGCGACGCTATAAGTAACGGCCAGATTGTACATACCGAAGTTGACCTTGAGACTTCTACTCAGTTCCTGCGGAATTTTCATGGACAATGTGAATAATGTGACCAGATGCTCCAACAATCTGAATGAAGTTCAGTCCAAAGACACGTGAGATTTGCTTGCAGTTACAACTTACAACTGATTCTGAGTTTGGAAGATTCTGGCCTTTCCGGATGCAAAGATGTTCTGAATGACCTGGAGTGGCAAGGCTTTACGCAAGATTTTGCCGTGAGGGCTTGACTCTGTGACCATGCCCATGTGCCAATGCCAACTCCAGGACTTTCGGGGGATGTCTCGCTGAGTTCTGTTCCTTTTTTCAATTTTTTCTTCCTTTTTTGTCGAGTTTTCAGGCTGAGCGAAAGAAGGTCGGCCAGATTTTTCACAGGTGTAGCTTGGTAGCTTGGTTCTGTGACGAGAATTCAGTGAAACTGCTCAAGCCAAGGGTTGAGGGAGAATTATTAACGGAATGAAGATGAGAGGAGTCCTTGAGGTTGCATCAAGTCATCACGTTGGGCGACTTATTAGGGTGTTGTGAACTTCACCATTTGTGGTAGGATGGATGCCATTAATCTGGTGTGATATGCGATGTGATATTGATGCTAGTAATTCTGTGTAATCCCCACCCAACCCTTCCGACCCTTTCGACCCTTGTTCATCAGGTTTGATACGCCGGAATTGTTGTTATTTTGGGGTTTTTAATTTGTCGTCAATTAATCTGTTCCTGTTTCTGTGTTTCGGCTGCCAGGAGCTCTGGATGTCAACTAGTCCGAGAAAATGTCAAGGACCATCGCGAGACAAGATGCTTGCGACGACGCCCCAAAAATCATGAGTCCTTGTAAAAGTTTCCTTGTCTCAAAAGATCGCAATGAAGGGCAAGACACGATTGGCCTGAAACGCATCAAAGATGAGATCAGTTGAAGCCAATTGATGCAAAGTCAAGAGCTCACAAGACAAACACCTACCGGACTCACCGGACCTACGTGGCATAAGATTTGCAAGCACAAAGGGCGATCATGTGAGAGCGACACTGACATTGTGTCCCAGCCCGTGCAGTCGGCCATGCAATGTGAGCAAGATATGGAAGTGACACTGAGGAGACTGCACAGACTGCGGTGCAGCCAGTGAACAATTCGAATGTCAGGAATGTAAAGACTTGCGAAGTGTTGCGAGAAATTCCTTCCGGCCAGTCCCTTTGACAGTTTTGGCAGATTTGATTTGTGATTTGAGCGAAATCAATGAAACAGATGTTGGATGGTTGCAACAAAATGTGCAACATGTGTGTTGACATCCACGCTTTGCCGAAACGGGTGTTGTGTTTCAATCACAACACATCAGTTGGAGTCCGCCAGACGCATTGCTTAGGGCATGGGAGAAGGTCTGACACAGCCCTAGGCATTTTTAACAGTCGACGATATGAAGAGGAAGATGAGATATCGATTTCAACATCATTTCAAATTGAAATGTGTTTCTCCTTGAAGACGTCAAGTTGAAGCCGAAGTGAAATTTGAAAAACGAAGGAACTTTCGGACAAGGAACGATGGAAGCGGCAGGAAAGTATAGTAAAAGGGGCGTCAAAGTTTGGGAGGATGAACTGTTGTCCAAGCATGGAACGTCAAGGAGCAATGAAACGCAGTTGACTTTCACGCTGGCAAGTGTGAGCAACAGGAACGAGTCAGTTGTTGCTTCCGTGACGCTGTCAGCGGTGCATGTCAATTTTGCCGCCCACTGGCGGAGCAGAGAACACACGCACCAAGATGTTGAATTGGCGTGCCTTCCTAGATAGATGTTCCACCTTTGTGTTGTATGTTTGCTAGAGAATGGTTCCTCATGACTGCCATTTGCAGCTACAGGCTTAGATTCAGCTAAGTCTCAATTCAACCGGAAATTTTTTGAGGTTGGCATGTTCGAGCAGCTGCAGCAAATTGAATTATGTGTTACCAAAGGGTGCAATGATGGAACATTTGCATGTGAGAGCCATTTGCACACATCATTCAGCCCACTAAATGCTTTTGATTCTGGCATTTGCAATTTACAGCCACTACTGTAAATTATGCAATGAACTCATTTCAAAAAGTTGAAAATTAATTAACTTGCTGAACACATCATCATTGTACATCTTGGCAAAGTATGGGATCAATTTGTCTCCCGTTTGTTGTTCCAAACTGAGAAAAGACTAGTTTGCAAGCTGCCCCACTGACGTAGACTCAGTAAGTACGAGAGAGTCAGGGAAGTGGACAGACGGGCAGAACTTAAGTTTGATGGCTGATGTGTGTGTGACTGTAGAGTCAGTCTGAAGAGAGCAGCAAGATTTTCGCACGGAGTCTTTTCAAATCATTTGAGTAATTCAGACGAAGTGGAAGTGTATAGTGGCCATTGCTGGAAATCCCGAAGCACCCCCATGCACCATAGTCCAGACTATAGGTTAGCTATATTTATTATTTGTACCTGCATTTGATGTTATTCTGAAACTCAAAGTGGATATGTTGCAACCCTTTGCAAAAGATGTCGCCTCCGTTTGCTTCAATTCGTCCATGAAAATGGTATCCCGAAAGGCCTCACAGCATTGATTTCAAGTGCATCCAGCAGAATTGGATCAAGCGATTGTGTAACATGTTCATGAGCTCAAAGATCGTTTCGAGACTTGCTTTGGGCTCTTAAAAATGTTAAATTTATCAGGGCCTCCATTGTCAATCACATGCCCAATGGAAGAAAGAATGAAGTTCAAAATGTGCTTCAGTCCATTCTGGGCCGAGTCTTTCACCATCTCTTCGCAGTTGCTTTTGCCAACCTGCCTCTTCAGCACGTGAAAGCGATGAAAGTGCATGACTTACTGCCCACATCAGAGGCTTATCCTTGTCCTTTAGCAAGTGCAGGGGACCTCGCTTGTCACTGCAATGCTTCTACTGATCTGAGTTTTTGAATATGTGTAGACAAAACCGTGGCAGGCGGGTTTTTCATTTTAAAAAGATAGCACCCAAATGGCCCAAATTTAAATTCTATAGTCAACTTTTGAGTTTTGACCTGAACAGTTGCAAGCTTCCTCGTTAAGTTTGGGGGTCGTTCTTCATGCCCAGCCACCACAAGCAGTGAGTGTTGGCAAATGTGATGCCAGGACAGCTTTCAGTGCCCAAATTACTGATTGACTTGTAAAAACTACGCAAAGCCCGCCATGGGCAAAGCTAGCAGATCTTTATTGAGAGCAATTCCAATCTTACAGATGCTACCAAGGGTCTCTCTCAATGTCAAGAGCACCAGACTTTACTGCGGAAAAAAGGGTCCGCGAGAGCGAGGATTGCAGCATTCTGTAGGTGAGCCATCTCATGTTGGAAAATAGTAGAAGCGTCAGGACGGAGCAGGAAAAGGTAAGACGCACTCCTCAAGCAAAGGCCACGTGTTCATGGAAATCCGAACTGCAGCCCAAGACTAACCCCACTAGAATCTAGAAATAAGGACTTAATGAGTCTTTCAAAGCCTCCTATCACATATAAGAAATCCAGATATCTTGTGTTGTTAGGCTTGACATGATGTGTAAGATGCTTTCGTATGTTTTCACCCTGGTTTTTGCCTTCGCATTTGTCATCAGTGACCTGCTTTGTTTGACCTGTGGGCATTTGGCCCAAACAGTTTGCAGTTGATCGATTCCGTTTGGGTGAGTCTGCATAGAACACCATGAAACACGCGAGGGCCTTGAGAGCCATAGAAAGGACATGCAACATTCAAACATGTGCAAGGTGAAGAAGAATATTGAAAAATATCGGAACACATGAAAGGACATTGCTGAAACGTATTGAGATTCCGGAAGTGCGCGCGCCCCTTTTCAGGCAATTGGGGCCCGCGTTTTGGATTTTTTTCAAATACAGTAAATGTATGTAAATGTTGTTCTCATCGATGTTCAAATTTTCTTTGAACTCTCAGGTGGCTCTGATGGCTTGAGAGATGCATTTCAACATAGGTTTTGTGGATGTTGAGGGGGCCGAAATGTGCTTAGAACCCGTAACACAAGAGGAACGAGAGGACAGGATACGAAAGGCGACCTTTTGGCAATTGGAAAACCAACAAGATGATCAAGATGCCAAGATGCCGATTTGCATTCTTTTTGTCTCTCAGGAGCTTGGAGTTCCAGCGCAAATGAGCTGAAACCTGGGGGAAGGGAATTCAGAAACTGATGCTAAAAGAAAATCAGCAGGCAAAAGGAATCAAAAGGAACTGAGCTCAATACATGATGTTTCTGGGTTTCATGGAGCGTGGGACTAGTGGTGCCCGGAGCGCAGTCGCAGTCACAGTGAGCAGCACTTCTTCGTGAAGGCGCTGCATGTGTTTTCGATTTTTAATTAAACTTTTGAAAAAAAAACTCGTCCACGGCAAACTGTATGTGCTGCGAGATTCATTTGCATTTGGAGGGACACGCAATATAATAATGTCGTGTTCAACTTGAGATGCACCATCACAATGAGAGAGAGAAACGGACTGACATGAAATGACACATTGAAAGTAGATTATTTTTTCAAAAATGCATGAGAGAATGGATCTTTTTTCAAAAATGCATGACAGAATGGATTTTTTTTCAAAAATGCATGAGAGAATGGATCTGAAATGTTCCTATACCGCCTGCAGATTCTGGCTCAAAGTTGTATCATTTCAATCCTAATCACAAAGATTCTTTTGAATGCCTCACTGGAGAGACATCATGACAGAGAAACTCTGTACCGTGAGCAGGGACGATTGCATTATTTTTTCAGACTGGTGATGATAAAGGACTTCTTGTCCAAGCGATTAGGGATCAAGGATGACATTAATTTGCAGGTGTCATTTCTGGGACGCCTTCATTCTGAAGATTGACACCGAGTCAAGTTCACAGGATGGAAGATATTGATCACATGTTTGCTTAGCTCCCCCGAGGGCTACTGTTCTCGCAAGGCCACTTGGATCTCTTCCAATTTTTCCTTGTGGACTGAACACGCAAGACACTTTTACACCGCTGCTCATTTTAATTGATACACAGCCGACAAGGCATTCTGTGTCGTTTTTGACGTGTAGTGCACTTGCACCAGGTATTTGCCACCAGTCATTCATTGATTCCACTGAATGAAGAAACAAAAAGGCAGTTTGGTTTTTGGATACTAGCGTGGAAAGTGGAATGTCGCGAAAAGAATCTTCTTCCAATATGCGTCCGTGAGACTCCAGATGTTCTGAACTGCCAGTCGGCCATACAGGTCAGAGCCACCCTGCGTTGAAATTTGGGAATCTTTTTCATGGAAGACGGTTGGCACCTGTGAAGCAAAGCGTCAGAAGTGGGCGACGCTATAAGTAACGGCCAGATTGTACATACCGAAGTTGACCTTGAGACTTCTACTCAGTTCCTGCGGAATTTTCATGGACAATGTGAATAATGTGACCAGATGCTCCAACAATCTGAATGAAGTTCAGTCCAAAGACACGTGAGATTTGCTTGCAGTTACAACTTACAACTGATTCTGAGTTTGGAAGATTCTGGCCTTTCCGGATGCAAAGATGTTCTGAATGACCTGGAGTGGCAAGGCTTTACGCAAGATTTTGCCGTGAGGGCTTGACTCTGTGACCATGCCCATGCCACCCATGCGCCAACCCTTTGAAGCCGAGATTCAAGGACGGGACTGGGAGGGATGCGTTCTGAAAGAGAAGGGTTGATAGACAGGGGGAACCTGCACACATGTACACAAACTGTCTTTCTTTCTTTCTTTCTTTCTTTCTTTCGTTC
>DF241967.1:15475-29557 GCA_000507305.1 Breviolum minutum Mf 1.05b.01 | reverse complement strand
ACCAAAAAAACCAATCCCCTGGAGGAAACCCTTGGGCACAACATTTCTCCCAAGACTTTGGTTTTTTTGGTTTCTTTGTTTTTTTTGGTTTTCTTCGAGTTTTTTTTGTTGTTTTTCTCAGCCCTGTAGCCGATGAAACCTTCCGAGTCTAAAAGCCAAAAAACCCGAAGATATGCAAAAAAATAACCCAAACAAAACCTAGAGGAAATCTGTGGGCACAGCATTTCTCCCAAGACTTTAGTTTTTTTGGTCTTTTTGTTTTCTTTGGGTTTCTTCGAGTTTTTCGTTTTTTCTCAGCCCTGTAGCCGCTGAAAGCTTCGGAGTCTAAATACAAAAAACTTCCAAGTAGGTTTTCCTCGAGTTATTTTTGTCTTTGTGGCGATCCCAAACATCAATCTTTTGTTGAAGTAAGGAGCTCTAAATTTAAAGTAACATGTTTTTTGTATTATATTCCTGCCCAAAAGGTGGAAATAGGATCTCTCCAAAAAGCATTCTTTCCCATTGGTGTTTGATTTTTTTGTGAAAAGACATATTAGTGTTGTGCATTTGTTTTCATGAGAAAAGGCATCTAGAATAGTTTGAATTTCCAGCAACAGTTTGTATCTTAAACATGATGTGAAAATGTTTGGGATAACTTTCCTTTTCTAGATGAGAGGACATGCTTTTGTTGTGTATTTGTTTCCAGTTGAAAAAATATTTAATTTAAAAACAGAACAACGAATATCTCAGACGCAAACAACTTGGTTCCGTGGAGCTTGCATTCTTCGTAAAGAAATTGTTTTCCCGTCTTATCCTAAATTGATCTAAATTGTCTATCCTGTAATGTGTTGCCTTCTTTTGTGATGAAGTAAGCTTTGTTCTAGAGCAATTTTGGTTTAAGCGAATGAAGCTCTATTTTGGAACAAGATCATAAAATTGATGTCAAGTTGTTATGTCACAGAATGTTCTTTCTCTTTCGAATTTAGAAGCTTCGGCGTTCACCAAACACGGCCGTCTTCTGTCCTCCTCAAAAAAATACCCTGATTCAGAAAACCACCGGACCCAGTGGAGAATTCATAACTCTTAATCAAATCGCCATTCCATGCGAAGACATTTTCAATGGCAAACCCACAAAATTGGGAACATCACTATCTAGGCTCAGATACTAGGTATCTCAGAGGAAACACCGATTGAAAGCATAGAAAGCAAGTGATTCAGGGGAAAGGCACATTTAAGAAGCCCTACTCACAGAAACCCAACGCACACATGCATGTTCAACAAGAAGGCTCAAGAAGGCTTCTCTATCTAAATGTTCAAGGAGAAATACATCTGCAAAGACAAGTTAATTTTCCATTGCTATTTACGCGATCTATGAAAAAACATTTTTTTTCACGACAAAACTGCTCTGCCAAAGGGGTACCACTACCTTAAGAAAATTACGTTAGGCTCTAGAAAAATGAAGAGAAACGGACTTTGAAAAGGAAACTAGTAATGAAGAGAAACTGACTTTGAAAGGGAAACTAGTTTGTTAAGAATACACCTTCCATTTTTTGGAAGGAATACTGTTTTTTTAAAGGCTATACACGTCATTGCCCAAAGGTACTACTGTTATACAAAATTGCTTTATGATTATGTGAAGATTTATTTTGACATTGAAGCTTCTAGTGGACTTTCTGGAAAATAACGTTTTCTATGGAAATTGCACGGGCGAACGGCCTCCCCCTTTTTTTTACACTTCAACTTTTTACTGCATGAGTTTTTTGCACCACAAGCCTTTTACACCACATGTTTGTTTGCCTTTTCCAGCACAATTTTCACACACCCAAAGTTTTTACACCAGGGATTTTTGTTTTACACCACAAACTTTTGCGGTATGTTTATACACCAATACTTTGTAGCATGCAGTTTTTGCACCAAAAATATTTTACAGCCAATGGTTCCGCAGCAATGTGGCATAGCAATTTACAGCTACATTCAGGCGTCCGACATGCAAATCATGCATAGGTGGTTGCTCTGATCACCTCTCTAATCTTACCCCAGGCCCTGAAACAGATTTGATTCACAAAAGTTGAACAAATCACATGTACTTGTTGTCAAACATTGCAGGTAAGTAGTGAAAAAAGGTTTCAATTGTTTGCCGATGAGGACACTATATGCAAAGTGAATGCGGACAAGGTCACGCTTTTATCCAAAATATGGAAGACCACACCTATGGTTTTCCAGCACATATCGAATTGCCCCGAGCAATCCATCGTTTTGGAATGAAATGGGCACTTTGCAAACAGAGCGGTTCCCGCAAATCACAATTGAGGCGTTTGAATTTTGGGCACAGGCAAAGATCCAGCAACATATATCCAACATCAAGAAGTCATGAGGATGTTATGAGGGAAGTGTAGAATTACCGTGTTTTTGATATCGCATTCCAAACCAACCAGATCTGGTATTCCAACTTTGTGCTGAAAAATGTCACAGCGGCGCGGCACTTCCAGACGGTTTCAAGATTGCAATGTTTGCACGCATTGCCAAGTCAAATGTTTGGTTGCGGTTTGTTTCGAATCGAAGTTTTGGCAGATTTGATGTGTGATTTGAGCGAAATCAATGAAACAGATGTTGGATGGTTGCAGCAAAATGTGCAACATGTGTGTTGACATCCACGCTTTGCCGAAATGGGTGTTGTGTTTCAATCACAACACATCAGTTGGAGTCCGCCAGACGCATTGCTTAGGGCATGGGAGAAGGTCTGACACAGCCCTAGGCATTTTTAACAGTCGACGATATGAAGAGGAAGATGAGATATCGATTTCAACATCATGTCAAATTGAAATGTGTTTCTCCTTGAAGACGTCAAGTTGAAGCCGAAGTGAAATTTGAAAAACGAAGGAACTTTCGGACAAGGAACGATGGACGCGCCAGGAAAGTATAGTAGAAGGGGCGTCAAAGTTTGGGAAGATGAACTGTTGGCCAAGCATGGAACGTCAAGGAGCAATGAAACGCAGTTGACTTTCACGCTGGCAAGTGTGAGCAACAGGAAAGAGTCAGTTGTTGCTTCCGTGACGCTGTCAGCGGTGCATGTCAATTTTGCCGCCTACTGGCAGAGCAGAGAACACACGCACCAAGATGTTGAATTGGCGTGCCTTCCTAGATAGATGTTCCACCTTTGTGTTGTATGTTTGCTAGAGAATGGTTCCTCATGACTGCCATTTGCAGCTACAGGCTTAGATTCAGCTAAGTCTCAATTCAACCGGAAACTTTTTGAGGTTGGCATGTTGGAGCAGCTGCAGCAAATTGAATTATGTGTTACCAAAGGGTGCAATGATGGAACATTTGCATGTGAGAGCCATTTGCACACATCATTCAGCCCACTAAATGCTTTTGATTCTGGCATTTGCAATTTACAGCCAGGCTGAAGTGTTTGCAGTGACACAGTTGTAGCAAGGAACTGCTCACAAAAAGGTGTTTCTTGAGCACATGGTATAGCCATATAACTCATATAACCAAACCTTTTTCTATACATGCCACCCGTGCCTGCTTGAAACTCTTCTCATTTCTGTCGGCCAAATCTGTGATGAATCTACTTCAAGCCTTCAAGCAGGCTTTCCAGTTTTCCTATATTTTTCTTCACAACTTCACAAAGCGTCAGGAAGTTGTGTCAGTTGTTTTGTGGCGTTGTGAGATCGTGAGCTTCGTGATCGATTGCAGTGCACGTGGTGCACGTGAGCTTCGTCGCGCGTCGGGAGGAAACTCGAAACTCCACGATTTGACAATTTGGCTTTCTGCATTTCCGCTTCCGGTTTTCCGCTTCATCGGTTGATTTGGCTACAGCATTCGTATCCAACTGTGCCCATGGCATTCTGTACGAAAGCAATGCAATGAGAAGCAGAGCGACGAGACGAATCCAGCAAAGTTCGTTGGAAACCCATGAGGATGACATTGGATTTGACACCCTTGCTGATGGGGCAACAGTGGTCTCAGTTGGCTTCAGACAATGGTTTTAAACATTTCACCAGCACTGCTCCCGTGCTAAACTTGAGTCATGTGAGTCAAATTGTAGTGCTTTTGCAGGCAGCCAAGTCTCGTTCTTTCTGAGAAGTTGTTTCTACCGCATGCTACCGTACATCAGTCGTCAGCCTTGTGACAAAGGTGGTATGGTAAGGGCTTGCCTTCCCCTTTTGATTGACAAGTTTTCCGTGGCCCCTATTGCTTGGAGCGTCTCCTTGTTGCAAGCGTCGACTGTTGACACCGATTATTGCACTGATGCTTCTTTGTTTGGGCAACGAGCTGGCTATGGTTTC
Source organism: Breviolum minutum Mf 1.05b.01 (assembly GCA_000507305.1). Taxonomy (NCBI): domain Eukaryota; class Dinophyceae; order Suessiales; family Symbiodiniaceae; genus Breviolum; species Breviolum minutum. The sequence continues at coordinate 25,286 of DF241967.1, read as the reverse complement.
TGGAATGCTGGCTTCCCAGGGAAAACATCCGCTAGTTATTAGTTAACAGGCCACGGAGTATTTTCCGGTTGAATATTCCCGTGTTCAGAGTCAGAACTCTGAAGCTGGGTTCTTTAGTCTTTGGTTCTGTCGGTTGTGTCTTTTTGGTTTCTCACGGGAAAGGAGGTCGGATGACAAGAACACATGGGATGTTTTGCAGTTACTGAGTTACTGCAACCTGCCTAGATGCGTCCATGTTCTTGTTCTTTCATCATGTTTTTCTCAAGATTGCCACCTCCTTTCTCCAAGATGTGTACAAATATTGCCAGCTGACCAGCGACTTTGGTTTGTGAGCGGAGAGCTTGGGTTTGGTTCTTGAAAGCCAAAACCTGCAAGATCAGTGGGACATAAGCATCAATGTCAGCCATCCAGAAATTCACCATGTCGCAACAGCAGCTTGCATGGAGACATTGAAGCCAGTACACATTGAGGCCTTTAGGAAGTACTTGAGATTTGGGTTCCGATTCACCGGAGAAGTGATTGAATACAGACACAAATGGCCACATCCTGGGCAGCTGGTGCCCATGGCATTTTTGATGTTTTTGGACAGAATGCGAAAGCGCCCTGATGTGAACAGACTGTAGGTAGCTGTCATCCGGTTTCTCATCTCTGCTTTGGCAGCTTGACATCTCCATTTCGTTTGTCAAATTAATGATATCATATGCAGAATCCCAGTAGGAAGCATACGAAGCATGTTCCCGTTGCAATTGGATGTTGCCGACTTTACTCGTGGTCCGCTAAATCCATTGTTGCCATCTCATATGGCCATTGCCATGTGTTCATGGGCACCAAATGCAAGGCCCCCCAACTCCATGCTTCGTTTGCTTGACTTTCGCAGCCTTTGTGCTGTTCGTGCTGTCATGACTCTTGAGCGATCACTTAAGAAGCTGGAAATTCCTGGTCAAAGTGCAAGTACACTCGGAGAACATGTTTTTTGCAAGACGTCCTTTTGGTGGGTTGTTTCTCTTCACCAAGTGCAAAAATGCAAATGGTGCGCCACAAGACACTGGCATTGCCTTGCGCACTGAAAGAGATGGATTGCATGTCCCGGTATCCCCAGTTTTTCTGTGTCAGTTTGACCGGTGCTGGGAAGCAAGTTCTGACTAGGCGACAAATGCATTCCGAAATTGTAAGTACCAGGAGGTTTCTTGGCATGGCCCAACCAGCAAAACCTCTCATTGTCCTGCATGCTGGCACCAATGATCCAATGCCAAAGCGTCAAATACTTCGCAATCGTGGTCGCATGTGGAAACGGTGATGTAGCATCGCTTTCGAGACATGTCACGTCACTTCGTCCTCCAAACACCGTCCCTTTCAGCTTCAGAGAACTGGCTTTGAGAAGATGATAAAGACATACAAATGCCCGCAAATGCCATAGTCACACAGCAGAGAGGAGCATTGGCTACACGTTATCCAGTTCCAAGTTCAGCTCTTCTCGGAGCAAAATGTGGAGGAAGGAGCTGTCAATTTCGTCTCTTCCGTTTTTCAACACACTCTTTGGTCCGGCACGGCGGAAATCATTGCTGAAACTGTCCAAATGTCGTTGATCGGAGTTGGGCGTTTTGAATAATTAGCTATAGTTACTGTAGTTGGTCTTGCGCACCAGCTCAGCATTCAAAGCATCAAATGTTGAGAAGCATGAGACACGAAACCTTGCCACAAACCGTCACAAACTTATTCTGTATTTCCATGAGTCCATAGTCCCAAGGCCTTTTCACGTAGGCTCAGGATTTGACTTCAAAGCCTGAGTTTGTGACTTCAGAACCTCTATGGACTACGCTTTTGGTATCAGAGCAAGTCAGGATTCAGATGCTCTCGTGGTTATTTTTATGAGAAAGAAGCTGTGGATTCGATCGAGGCATGCAGGATCATTCAGGGCAGGTTGCCAAGTGAACAGTCCAGATCTTGCATGTCTTCCCAGATCTAACCAGGTGAGGATCAGATGACCCAATTGCACACAGAAGGAGGGAAATGAAACACTTGATAAGGGTAAAGCCGAAGTGCCACCGCATTCAATGATTCGATCAGCAGTACGTAGCTGAAACATAAGTAAAAGCATGCAGAACAAGGCAGCCTCTAGGGCTCCAGATAGTAAGGATTACTCGTGATAAGACATGTAGCTATGGCTTCTACTCGGCCAGTAGAAACGTTTGAGAACACTGGTGCTGCTTGAGGCCAACAATCAAAGCAGAAACGTCGACAGATTGAGAGAAGTTTTTCTGCCTCAAAGCTTCCTGATGATGTTTCATTCAAAGCTCGAGCTTTGGCACATGGGCAGACTTTGGACCAAGCAATCAGTTCAAACATATCAATTCATATCAAATTGAAAGAGATTCTTCCACTCAGAACCATGTTGTGCCCAAGAGACTGTCAAAGACAAATTGTTGACTGGCAGTATGGTCACATGTCTCATTTACAGCGGAAGCACTCTGAGAAGGCACGCAAACCATTTTAATAGGTACCTCCAGAACGTTGGAGAGATTGCAGTTTCCAACTGTTTTTTGAATCTAGCTTCGGGTCTCAAGGCTATTGACGGAGTCAGATGGGTCAGATTCCAAAACCATGATTATCAGAAATTGAAGATCAAGTTGGAAGGAATATTCAGCACAGAGTGTGAACATGCAGCCGGATTTTATAGTATGGATGTGTGTGGATTTCCATGAGCTTATTGAACTCTTCATGACGTGGTGGATTCAGTGTCTCCACATCAGGACAGTGCCTAAATGCATGTAGCTAAGCAAAAGTAGCATTTGAAAAGGCTGATCTCACATTGCAGGTTCCGAAGTGCCTAAGACCTAAGGTCATGCTCGTGATGCGGCTTTTTTGTCGCATCATGAAACCAACCACACCAAAACGAACACGCTGCATGAAGAAGTGGAAGCCATGGATGTGTTTGTCTCGGAGACAAGGAACACGAGCTATGAAATGTCATGGTGCACTCAAATCAAAGGTGACTTGAAACTTGGCTGGGCCGAAGGAGATATAGGATATTCAGACTGTCAAGACAACCCAAGATATGTTGGGATTCATAAAAAAACCCGTCCTTTCAATCACATCTTCGGGGGAGATAGGATTTTGAGAGCATGATATAGAGGCATCAAAAATGCAGGGCCGCGCAAGAGGGCGCAAGGGCGAGCGCAAGACATACCATATCACCATATCACCATGGAATTTGGAGGATATTTTTTGAATGTGGTAAAAAACCACACGGGCAAGAGCGCGCAAGGGCGAAGCGCAAGGGGTCCTATCCTACCAAAAAGTAACAGGAATTTTCGACAACCCCCATGTAGAGACTTCACCCAGGTAGGTGTTTAGCACGAACAACCTGGTCGGAATCTTAGGAGCTCCGGAGAAGTTTTGTAGGCCGGATGTCACAAGACCCTGTGGATGATGAGATGTCAATGTATCAATGAGTGCAGCCACGGGTGCAGCCTCCACAAACATAGTCCATTCAGCCTCGGCAACACGTAGGGATGAGATTTCCATATCTCACTCTCTGGATAAGATGTGGATCCATCCTCAGACACACGTGGCACAAGCTATGAAATCTCATGGTACACTCAAATCCATTAGATTCACCAAGCAAAGATGACTTGGAACTTGGCTGGGCCAAAGGAGCAACGCCACCATCCGAAGATCTCAGCGTCGGGTTTTGCAAATGCTGATGCTAAGCGTGGGAAGCATGTCAGAGCCAAGACGAGGCAAGACTAATGAAGACAAGGCAAGTGTCATTGCGTCACGATGAAGAGTTCCGCTTCATCCTTTGCTCTGGCCAGTAGCACTAGCGAGCAATGTTTCAAGAGCAATTTGACTGCGCCTGTGGCATTCAAGTGTACCAGCACTGCAGGCCGAAGCCAAGTGTTTCAGGTGCTGAAAAGACATTGAGCAGGTGCAGAAACTCAAGCTGAAACTATTCTGAAGCTTCTCAAACGAACAGCCTTGCCACCAAATGGAACTTTGACAGGGACACTTCCGAAGCTGATGTGGACAAGGTCAAGAAGGTCGACAGGCAACGTTGTCATGTTGTTTGCCCCTGCATTCCTGACCAAGCAAAAAAGTTTCTATGCAGACCTTTGCCGTCTTGAAACTCACATGTTCCGGGAATGCCCGGCTTTTGCTTCATGCAAATGAGGTTAAGAAGCGGACAACTTAAGATGTGCAGGGTGTCCATGACATAAATTATCACAGCTACGAGTTCTTGAACGAATAGTCTTTGACTTACAACCTGATAGCGCAACATTGCAGTCAGTCACTCCCACCGGTCCGAAGTCCGAAGTACACGGTGTTTTTACTTCAAAACGACTTTGACCTTGCCGGCACCGGCAACCATGAATGGCCAGAGCAACTGCGAAGCAGGATCCAATGAGCCACCATGTGGCATGATATCAGGATAGCGTCATCGGTCTTTTTGACTTTTGTCGAGTTGAACAGAAGAGTTGCAGAACACTAGCTTTGGCTGCATATCCTCTAAAGTATCCATTGCCCACTGTAACAGCATAAGAGAGAGAACTGGAAATCGAAATCAATCATTTGCACTCAAAGTGTCCATGTGTATGTACGTCACTGACCGCCTTGCGGCCAATTCGCTGTCGTGAATGTTTGAGCAATTAGCAGATTTTGCTTCGCATGGTGTTCGCACTCGGTGCTTTATCCGTGACATTGAGGAGCTTGATGATGGACGGTGACACTTGCTGTTCCGGTTGCGTCTTTTTTTGGGGGTCACTCAGCCTAAGCTATCCTAAGCTATTAACTTAGGTGGTTTCCCAGAATCGCATTGGAACACTTGGCATGTATACGGCTAAGCCATGCCAGAAATTTTGGATGTACTCGTCAAGGGCTGATTGAGATCGTAATGAAGATGTATAGACTGTGCGGGAGATTTGCTTTTTCTAAGCTTGGCTTGAACCTGCAAGGGCTAAATTTCATTCCCCAATTCACATGTGTGGGAAGCAGATGGCGATGGAAGAGATTTGAAAACAGAAATGCTGGTGAGCATTGGGGTTGGAATGATTCCGCGGCAGTAGTGTCACACTGGTAGAACATGTTCGCTGGTGTCACGTTGAAAAGAAGAAATGCAGAACATTCTTTCTCATTGATTTCGCAGAATGGCTAGATCGAAAATCACAAGTTCCAAATTCGTTTGGGTGCATTCCCGGCAAATTCGCATTCAAAGTGTCCACAAGTACGAAAGGACTGACCACAGCTTTGTAGCTGATTGGAACGACACGGATCAGAAATGGAGGTGGCTCAAAGTTAATAGACCTACCAGTGCTAAACGCCGCCAATTTTGCAATCCCTTTGCTACCGAAATTTTGAGCCATAGCCAAGTTGCCCTCTCCGCGTGTTTGCCAATTCGCCATCCTGCGCTGCAATGTGGTCGAATTGTGACAACAAGCAAAGATGACTTGGAGCTTGGCTGGGCCAAAGGAAATATGACACAAATTAGCAACGCCACCATCCGAAGATCTCAGCGTCGGGTTTTGCAAATGCTAATGCTAAGCATGGGAAGCATGTCAGAGCCAAGACAAGGCAAGACTAATGAAGACAAGGCAAGTGTCATTGCGTCACGATGAAGAGTTCCGTTTCATCCTTTGCTGTGGCCAGCAGCGCAGCAGTATCCATTGCCCACTATAACAGCATAAGAGAGAGAACTGGAAATCGAAATCAATCATTTGCACTCAAAATGTCCACATGTGTGTATACTTCGCTGACCACCTTGCGGCCAATTCGCTGTCGTGAATGTTTTGGCAATTAGCAGATTTTGCTTCGCATGGTGTTCGCCCCCGGTGCTGTTTCCGTAGCATTGAAGAGCTTGATGATGGACGGTGATGCTTGCTGTTCAGATTGCTTTTTCTTTGGGTCAGTCTGCATCCGCAATGAACTTGGGTCGGTTTTCCCAAATCACAGTGCAAGACTTGGAATGTAATTTTTGGCACGGCTAAGTATACTGAGAACAACGCCAATCCATGAGCACGCAAGCGCATAAGCTAAGCAGAAAATTTGAAATGTACTCGTCAAGGACAGAGTGATATTGCAGTGACGATGTATAGACTAAATTTCAGATTTCCCGAATCCGCAAGTGAGGGAAGCAGATGGAGATGGAAGAGAATTAGAAACAGAAATGCTGCTGAGCATTGGGGTTGGGATGATTCCGCAGCAGTAATGTCAGATTGGTAGAACATGTTCGCTGGTGTCACGTTGAAAAGAAGAACTGCAGAACATTCTTTCTCATTGATTTCGCAGAATGGCTAGATCGAAAATCACAAGTTCCAAATTCGGTTGGGTGCATTCCTGGCAAATTCGCATTCAAAGTGTCCACAAGTATGAAAGGACTGACCACAGCTTTGTAGCTGATTGGAACGACACGGATCAGAAAGGCACTGAAGCACTGGTAGCATTTACAGGCGCAAGACCCAACTCGTTTCAGGTTGATGTCTCATCGTGGCGAAATGGAGGTGGCTCAAAGTTAATAGACCTACCAGTTCTAAACGCGGCCAATTTTGCAATCCCTTTGCTACCGAAATTTTGAGCCATAGCCAAGTTGCCATCTCGGCGTGTTTGCCAATTCGCCATCCTGCGCTGCAATGTGGTCGAATTGTGACAAAACGTCAAGTTCCATCATCAATCACTCCAAAACCCGATCTCCGCTTGAAATTGTAGCTGGACGCAGGTCGTCAGCGACAACAGTCAAGTAGGGCCCTGAGCCTACCACTGTGTGGAAGACAGACTGTGAGCACTAGCTAGCTGGTCAGAAAGGCACTGAAGCACCTGTGGCATGGGTGCTTCAGATATTGAAGCAAGCGTCACAGTCCCCATGTCTCCCATTTCACAAGTTTGTGCTCTTGTGTCCTATGTAGTCGCCGATCAAGGTTTGCGATTTGTTTCGAAGGCTGAACCCCATGAACCAGGTATCACTGGCACAAGTATGAAGTTGCAGTTCCAGCTAAGAAGGCATCAGGATTTGCTGGCAACACGTGCTCCGTGCCTAAAACGTTCTGCAACTCACACTTTGCAGCCAAATGTTTTGATCACAGGCATATCTTCACATGCCGAGTCTTTTCACATCATTTGACTAGTTCAGTGGAAGTCGAAGTGCATAGTGGCCATTGATGGAAATCGCGAAGGACTACAGTGCACCATAGTCCAAACTATAGGTTAGCTGGATGTTTTATTAGTGCATACGTTTGATGTTTTTCTGAAACTCAAAGTGGATATGTTGCAACCCTTTGCAAAAGATGTCGCCTCAGTTTTGCCTGGATTCGTCCATGAAAATGGTATCGCGAAAGGCCTCACAGCATTGATTTCAAGTGCATCTAGAAGAATTGGAGCAAGTGCTTGTGTTACACGTTGAGGAGGTCAAAGATCGTTTCGAGATGTTTCGAGACTTGCTTTGAGTTCTTGAAAATGATTAGTTTATCAGGGTCTCCAGTCTCAATCACGTGGCCAGAAAAGANCAGGCGCAAGACCCAACTCGTTTCAGGTTGATGTCTCATCGTGGCGAAATGGAGGTGGCTCAAAGTTAATAGACCTACCAGTTCTAAACGCGGCCAATTTTGCAATCCCTTTGCTACCGAAATTTTGAGCCATAGCCAAGTTGCCATCTCGGCGTGTTTGCCAATTCGCCATCCTGCGCTGCAATGTGGTCGAATTGTGACAAAACGTCAAGTTCCATCATCAATCACTCCAAAACCCGATCTCCGCTTGAAATTGTAGCTGGACGCAGGTCGTCAGCGACAACAGTCAAGTAGGGCCCTGAGCCTACCACTGTGTGGAAGACAGACTGTGAGCACTAGCTAGCTGGTCAGAAAGGCACTGAAGCACCTGTGGCATGGGTGCTTCAGATATTGAAGCAAGCGTCACAGTCCCCATGTCTCCCATTTCACAAGTTTGTGCTCTTGTGTCCTATGTAGTCGCCGATCAAGGTTTGCGATTTGTTTCGAAGGCTGAACCCCATGAACCAGGTATCACTGGCACAAGTATGAAGTTGCAGTTCCAGCTAAGAAGGCATCAGGATTTGCTGGCAACACGTGCTCCGTGCCTAAAACGTTCTGCAACTCACACTTTGCAGCCAAATGTTTTGATCACAGGCATATCTTCACATGCCGAGTCTTTTCACATCATTTGACTAGTTCAGTGGAAGTCGAAGTGCATAGTGGCCATTGATGGAAATCGCGAAGGACTACAGTGCACCATAGTCCAAACTATAGGTTAGCTGGATGTTTTATTAGTGCATACGTTTGATGTTTTTCTGAAACTCAAAGTGGATATGTTGCAACCCTTTGCAAAAGATGTCGCCTACGCCTGCAGGAATTTTGAATCAAGAATTATTTCAATGCAGTGAAGTGATCCTCAAACTCTCGCACAAACCTGTCAAACGAAGAAAGTCCGAATAAAGCTGCAAAAAATGCGTGTTTTTCCCGAAAAAAATTACCGATTTAAGGCGAATCGCCTCTTTTCTCCATGGCCTGACCTGAGGTGGGAAATAGCACTTCAAGCATCGCGATGACGGCCAATGAATTTTTGGTGCTTCAAAGTTTTTTCTGACCAAAGCCTTCCCAACTCTCATGTGCCTGCTTACAAGTAGTCACAACCAATTAATCACAGTTTGAACAATTTGTGATGTGAGAGTCACTCAATCAAACTGACTCAGCGTCCCACAGTGTCTTGGCCTGCCTCCCGCTCGCATTGCTGTGTTTGAATGAACACCCCAGACGTTCCTAAATGGAAGGCCCGGGGTGGATAGATGGGGATTGCGCACCAAGACGAGTGGAATTGGGCCCGGTGGCAAGCAGTGAGAGGTGATGTAGTTAGGAGCAAGCCTCCGGTTTGTGAATAGGTGGATGCGTTAAGATGTGGAAATGGTATCGGGAAAGGCCTCACAGCATTGATTTCAAGTGCATCTAGAAGAATTGGAGCAAGTGCTTGTGTTACACGTTGATGAGGTCAAAGATCGTTTGAAGACTTCCTTTGGGCTTGCGGAAATCCTGCAAAGTTCGAGAGTGAGAAGCAACATACGGAGCAGTTGCGACCGCGCGTGCCGAAACAGTGTTGAAAGAGTTGCCGAAGCATTGCTTCCAGTGCTTCAAAACAGCTTGCTCCTGTCGCAGCCTTCCCTTCGATTATTTCAGAGGTTTGAACGATCGTCAGTGACTTAGCCAAATGGAAGATGTTTGGTCCTGCTGTTAGTCCAGTTAGACTGACTGGATGCTCAGTCTGGAACAACAGACGGGAGACAATTTGATTCCATACTCTGCCACCATCCCAACCACTATGTTTTCAAGAAGGTCAATCATCTTCAACATTTTAAAAATTAGTTCAGTGAGTAGTCTCACATCGGTTCTCATTGACAGGCTATCTGAGATAGCTTCAGTGGGTCTATCCAGTCTAAGTGCCAAGACTTGAGTCTTCCTCTTGAATTTGGCCCAGTTCGCTTGCAAAGATGAATGGATCTGGATTTGTGTTGCCGCCTGCAACTCGCATGTGTTAAGAGCCCACATTTGAGAGTGACATCAGGATGAAGGCAATGAAAGTGCATGACCTACTGCCCATATCAGAGACTTTTCCTTGTCCTTTAGCAAGTGCAGGGGATGTCCTTGTCAGTGTAATGCTTCTAATGATTGAACTGCAGAACATTCTTTCTCATTGATTTCGCAGAATGGCTAGATCGAAAATCACAAGTTCCAAATTCGGTTGGGTGCATTCCTGGCAAATTCGCATTCAAAGTGTCCACAAGTATGAAAGGACTGACCACAGCTTTGTAGCTGATTGGAAC
>DF241967.1:0-15449 GCA_000507305.1 Breviolum minutum Mf 1.05b.01 | reverse complement strand
CAGGCGCAAGACCCAACTCGTTTCAGGTTGATGTCTCATCGTGGCGAAATGGAGGTGGCTCAAAGTTAATAGACCTACCAGTTCTAAACGCGGCCAATTTTGCAATCCCTTTGCTACCGAAATTTTGAGCCATAGCCAAGTTGCCATCTCGGCGTGTTTGCCAATTCGCCATCCTGCGCTGCAATGTGGTCGAATTGTGACAAAACGTCAAGTTCCATCATCAATCACTCCAAAACCCGATCTCCGCTTGAAATTGTAGCTGGACGCAGGTCGTCAGCGACAACAGTCAAGTAGGGCCCTGAGCCTACCACTGTGTGGAAGACAGACTGTGAGCACTAGCTAGCTGGTCAGAAAGGCACTGAAGCACCTGTGGCATGGGTGCTTCAGATATTGAAGCAAGCGTCACAGTCCCCATGTCTCCCATTTCACAAGTTTGTGCTCTTGTGTCCTATGTAGTCGCCGATCAAGGTTTGCGATTTGTTTCGAAGGCTGAACCCCATGAACCAGGTATCACTGGCACAAGTATGAAGTTGCAGTTCCAGCTAAGAAGGCATCAGGATTTGCTGGCAACACGTGCTCCGTGCCTAAAACGTTCTGCAACTCACACTTTGCAGCCAAATGTTTTGATCACAGGAAGATCTTCACATGCCGAGTCTTTTCACATCATTTGACTAGTTCAGTGGAAGTCGAAGTGCATAGTGGCCATTGATGGAAATCGCGAAGGACTACAGTGCACCATAGTCCAAACTATAGGTTAGCTGGATGTTTTATTAGTGCATACGTTTGATGTTTTTCTGAAACTCAAAGTGGATATGTTGCAACCCTTTGCAAAAGATGTCGCCTCAGTTTTGCCTGGATTCGTCCATGAAAATGGTATCGCGAAAGGCCTCACAGCATTGATTTCAAGTGCATCTAGAAGAATTGGAGCAAGTGCTTGTGTTACACGTTGATGAGGTCAAAGATCGTTTCAAGACTTCCTTTGGGATTGCGGCAATCCAGCAAAGTTCGAGAATGAGAGTTGAAGAATGGACCGGGCATTTGGGGCTGTGGGGATTGAAACTGAGGAACAGAGTGGAAAAAGTTGCCGAAGCATTGCTTCCAGTGCTTCAAAATAGCTTGCTCCTGTCGCAGCCTTCCCTTCGATTATTTCAGAGGTTTGAACGATCGTCAGTGACTTAGCCAAATGGAAGATGTTTGGTCCTGCTGTTAGTCCAGTTAGACTGACTGGATGCTCAGTCTGGAACAACAGACGGGAGACAATTTGATTCCATACTCTGCCACCATCCCAACCACTATGTTTTCAACAAGGTCAATCATCTTCAACTTTTTGAAAATTAATTCAGTGAGTAGTCTCAGTCTCAAAACGGTTCACATCCTTGACAAGCTCGTTTACAAGCTGCCTCACTGACGTAGATTCAGTAAGGACGAGAGTGAGAGGGAGAGAGGCAAGTGGACAGACAGGCAGAACTTAAGTTTGATGGCTGATGTGTGTGAGTGTAGAGCCAGTCTGAAGAGAGCAGCAAGATTTTCGCACGGAGTCTTTTCACATCATTTGACTAGTTCAGTGGAAGTCGAAGTACATAGTGGCCATTGATGGAAATCGCGAAGGACTACAGTGCACCATAATCCAAACTATGGGTTAGCTGGATGTTTTATTAGTGCATACGTTTGATGTTTTTCTGAAACTCAAAGTGGATATGTTGCAACCCTTTGCAAAAGATGTCGCCTCAGTTTTGCCTGGATTCGTCCATGAAAATGGTATCGCGAAAGGCCTCACAGCATTGATTTCAAGTGCATCTAGAAGAATTGGAGCAAGTGCTTGTGTTACACGTTGAGGAGGTCAAAGATCGTTTCGAGATGTTTCGAGACTTGCTTTGAGTTCTTGAAAATGATTAGTTTATCAGGGTCTCCAGTCTCAATCACGTGGCCAGAAAAGAGAATGAACTTTGGAACGTGCTTCAGTCCATGCTGGGCAGAGTCTTTCAACACCTCTTCGCAGTTGCTTTTGCCAACCTGCGTATTAAGCACGAAGAAAACTGCAGTATGGTCAGCCCAAAAACGATTGGCTGGCAGCCACCTGTTGAAGGATTCTTACTCAAGTCATGCTCAATTGACTTTCGAATGCATATGCTAACCTGCGCAGATCCAATCTCTCAGAGAGCAACTACCGAGCAGACACCGGTATTTAGAGAGGTCGGAACCCTGCATGCACTGGGAACCACCACTCGCAGCACAGTTCCATTGATAACTTGTGTCGGGGCTTGAAGCAAAAGGATGCAAAAGCATTGAACAAGTTGCCGAAGCATTGCTTCCAGTGCTTCAAAACAGCTTGCTCCTGTCGCAGCCTGCCCTTCGACTATTTCAGAGGTTTGAACGATCGTCAGTGACTTAGCCAAATGGAAGATGTTTGGTCCTGCTGTTAGTCCAGTTAGACTGACTGGATGCTCAGTCTGGAACAACAGACGGGAGACAATTTGATTCCATACTCTGCCACCATCCCAACCACTATGTTTTCAAGAAGGTCAATCATCTTCAACTTTTTGAAAATTAATTCAGTGAGTAGTCTCAGTCTCAAAACGGTTCACATCCTTGACAAACTCGTTTACAAGCTGCCTCACTGACGTAGATTCAGTAAGTACGAGAGTGAGAGGGAGAGGCAAGTGGACAGACGGGCAGAACTTAAGTTTGATGGCTGATGTGTGTGAGTGTAGAGCCAGTCTGAAGAGAGCAGCAAGATTTTCGCACGGAGTCTTTTCACATCATTTGACTAGTTCAGTCGAAATCGAAGTACATAGTGGCCATTGATGGAAATCGCGAAGGACTACAGTGCACCATAATCCAAACTATGGGTTAGCTGGATGTTTTATTAGTGCATACGTTTGATGTTTTTCTGAAACTCAAAGTGGATATGTTGCAACCCTTTGCAAAAGATGTCGCCTCAGTTTTGCCTGGATTCGTCCATGAAAATGGTATCGCGAAAGGCCTCACAGCATTGATTTCAAGTGCATCTAGAAGAATTGGAGCAAGTGCTTGTGTTACACGTTGAGGAGGTCAAAGATCGTTTGAAGACTTCCTTTGGGCTTGCGGAAATCCTGCAATGTTCGAGAATGAGACGCAACATACGGAGCAGTTGCGACCGCGCGTGCCGAAACAGTGTTGAAAAAGTTGCCGAAGCATTGCTTCCAGTGCTTCAAAACAGCTTGCTCCTGTCGCAGCCTTCCCTTCGATTATTTCAGAGGTTTGAACGATCGTCAGTGACTTAGCCAAATGGAAGATGTTTGGTCCTGCTGTTAGTCCAGTTAGACTGACTGGATGCTCAGTCTGGAACAACAAACGGGAGACAATTTGATTCCATACTCTGCCACCATCCCAACCACTATGTTTTCAAGAAGGTCAATCATCTTCAACTTTTTGAAAATTAGTTCAGTCAGTAGTCTCACATTAGTTCACATTGACAGGCTATCTGAGATAGCTTCAGTAGGTCTAGCAAGTCATAGCAAGTCTATCAAGTGCCAATACTTGAGTCTTCCTGTTGAATTTGGCCCAGTCCGCTTGCAAAGATGAATGGATCTGGATTTTGTGTTGCCGCCTGCAACTCGCATGTGTTAAGAGCCCACATTTGAGAGTGACATCAGGATGAAAGCAATGAAAGTGCATGACCTACTGCCCACATCAGAGACTTTTCCTTGTCCTTTAGCAAGTGCAGGGGATGTCCTTGTCAGTGTAATGCTTCTAATGATTGAACTGCAGAACATTCTTTCTCATTGATTTCGCAGAATGGCTAGATCGAAAATCACCGGTTCCAAATTCGTTTGGGTGCATTCCTGGCAAATTCGCATTCAAAGTGTCCACAAGTATGAAAGGACTGACCACAGCTTTGTAGCTGATTGGAACAAAATGGATCAGAAAGACACTGAAGCAGAAGCCATCCCAACCGGTGAGCGTTGAACTCAGGATGTCTTGGAAACGTGTGCCAATGTGCCACGATGGGATGACAGTTTGCACCGCCAAAATTTGTGATGGCTGGCTCTCAAGATGCCCAAGTCACTAGCCAGTTTAAAAAGCTACGGAAAGGCTAGCAAATCTCTACTGAGAGCAACTCCAGTCTTACCAATGTTATCCAGGCTGTCTTTGAAAGTAAAGAGTACGAATGCAATGAATGCAAATCTTTGACGCCTGGCAACTCACAAATCAGCACCAGACGCTGCAGGAAAAAGGGGCCGCGAGGCCGAGGATTGCAGGCAGCCATTTGATTTTGTTGGAACAATAGAAGTATCAGGGTGTAGCAGGGGAAGGTAAGGCAGGTAAGGCAGGTAAGGCAGAGGTAGGATAGATTTTGCAATGTAGTTCCAATATCGTTCCCCACGTTTCTTTTAGCTTCCGCCTGTTTCCCCGAAGTATCTTTGATGCGGGATCCAGGTGCCTCAGGCACCTGAAGGTACCAACCACGTTGCTGGGACTTCGTTAAAAGATGCACAAGTTCGAGAATTCCATGACCAAGATACTTCTCAGATATTCATATTATATATATTTGTTTGTTTCATTGTGCCTGAGTTATGATTCATCTAATCTAAAACAGGTGGCAGTTAGCATTGACATATCTGAATTGCGATTCTTGAACCGACATCAGAAACCCTTGGCTCGAAAGAGGATCCAAGGAATCCACAAGAACTGTGCCAAAATTTCCTTACAGGTGGAATTCAGTGCTGTCCGACATATTTTCAAGAGGACACTTGAGACTGATGACACTCTAAGACTCTCCACCAAATAATCAAGGTACCAAGGAATGTAAAATGTCATATATATATATATATTTATATATATATATATATATGTTCTTTTTAACTATTTTTTGGTTTTGATGATTTCTATTTGAGTGCCAGTTCGTGAAAGATCCATTTCAGGGTTGCATATGGGTTTTAAGTGGGTTTCATACATTTCATGTTGGCTCACATCAACAAACTAAAATCAAGAAGCGCATTCCGAATCTCAAATTCAGTTAATTTCAGTTGGCTCAGATGGGCGGCTGCCAACGGCGAGCGCCAATGGCAAGCCAAGAGCGTGATCGCAGCCATGAACAGGTCGATCAGATCCGGCAGATCCGATCACGGTGGTTGCTGGCTGCACAGGAGGTGAACTTCCACTTTTCATTCGAGTCATTTAGAGCTCACGTTTTCACTTTGAGATTCTCGGCTCCAAACGCCAAGAGTTGAAAGATATTGAAAGATATCAACCGTATTTCTCTATCAAATGTGTTTCATTGGATCGCAGAATTGATGTATGATGTTCGCCGACAGGAGGACGCAGAAGCTGCTGGTTGGTGCGCAAGACTTTGTGAGAATCTTCGTGGTGCTGAACTCTTTGCAGAAAGTGATGGTTTGGATGCCTTTATTTCCATCGCTATGGGCCAATCCGTGAATGAGAACGAGAACGGTGGCGGATTGATGGTTGCCTTGGCGCAGGCATTGATGATGAACGGTTACAGTGATTTCAAAGTGGCGATTTTTGAAACATTATGTGCTGCAGCGCAGTGGCCTTCTTTGAAAGGTCGTATTGCTGGCTCTGGCGTTTTAGGTGTGATTACGGCTACCTTACTTTCACCCAGACATCCCCCTAGCAGCAAAGCTTTGATGGTTCGTCTCTGCGGACTTTTGGCCACAGACTCTCTAGAGGCTCACTGTTGAGAGTGTTATGTGCAGTTGCACCGGTGCAGATCAGTTTCAAGTTTGATGCATTCACGGCATTTACCTTCAAATTCAGTCAGCATCAGCGTTTCATGATAATTTCAGAGACATTTTATATTATATATTCACGCTGCTCCGCGGCAGGGTCCGCCCACACCAAGGTCACAAGCACAGGCAACACACAGATACATATGCACACGTGGTTGTTGTTATTGTTGTCGTTGTTGTTGTGCCCCCGGTCAAATCATTTACGCCAAAAACTTTGTCATTAGCAGCATTGTCGTGCCTTCAGAAGAAACAACGCTGGTATTTACGATGTTTTTGCAGCATCAAGGACAAAATTCGTCCAAAGCACCGCTATTTATGATGGTGTTTAATGAGTGCGTAGAAAACACTATTTTTTGTGATGTTTTGTTCGACAAGGAGCTTCAAATGTATCGCAAATACCGGTGTTTTCTTCACTTGAAACTTGCATGACTTCCAGCTCTCAAAGCAAACCAGCCAAAACCACTCGTATTTGCAATGACAAGACAACATGCAAAAAACAACAGATGTGTTCAAGCAATGTTCTTCATTTTTGGCTCCATTTTTTGGTCATCGCTCAGCCGAACTCAAGAAGGTGTTAAATCACAAAATTGCTGAGCTGCACCTAAAATTGACATTTTGTTTGTCACAATCGTTGCCACAAAGTTCTAACTCAAGCCGGGGAGGTTGCTTGGCCAAGAAAAATGTAAAGTACACCGTTTTATAAACATACCATGCATTTTGCCTGCAAAGAAAGCGCTCCCCCAAAGCTAAAGCTGACCTGTTGCTAGTGCAGTAGATGCCAGCACAGGTCTGTAAGCTTGTGGAAAACAAAGCTTTTACCAACAGAAACGTTTGTTTCGGGAGTCGAGAGAAACGTTTGGTCTCACGCTGCAAAACTTTTTAGGTAGGTAGATGGCAATCCAATGGCTACACGAAATGTGGACAAGCTTCTCCCCACAGCAACGTGCAGGAAAACTAGACTTTAGCCACCAAAAGGATTGTTTCAGGCACGAAAATTCAGCTTTCGCGCAGAAAAACTCAAAACAAACTCTGTCTGGGTAAGTTTGGAAACTGCTACAGGAAACCATGTTATACAGGGTTCAACAGGTCAGGTTTTGCCAAAATGTTTGTTTTAAACCTTGGTTTTCGTGGTGTGTTTCCTGGCCCGAAACAAACCATGCCAAACAAAGTTTGTTTTCGCACAGGAAACACCGGGGAGGATTTTTGCGCAGAAAGTTTGCTTCATAGGGCCAAAACAAATCTTTCCGCCAAGAGTTTGTTTCTCCTTTAAAAAAAAAAAAGGTTAGTTTCCTAAAGTTTGTTTTCCAGGTTTCAACCTGGTGTTTTTGAGGTTTTGGTTTGTTTTTGTTTATGTGTATTTCCCCACCTGTCAGGTGAGGGTTGTTAGATTTTATGTCATCCACTTGCCGTCCTCGTCTTCGTCCTTCTCCTCCTCCTCCGCGTCCTCCTCCACCTCCTCGTCCTCCTCTTGCGACCACGTGAGTTCAGTGTGGCGTGCCGGGCCTCAACTGCGATCATGTGAGTGCAGTGTGGTGTGCCGGACCTCGGCTGCGATTGTGTGAGTTCAATGTGGCGTGCCGGACCTCAACTGCGATCATGTGAGTTCAGTGTGGCGTGCCGGACCTCAACTGCGATCCTGTAAGTTCAGTGTGGCGCGCCGGACCTCAACCGTGATCCTGTGAGTTAAACATTGCAGAACTGCAAATGAAGAAAGATGTAAAAAAAGGCTTAGCCAGCTAACAATTGTAGCCAAAACTGCTGAGAATGTGGCAAGAAGATACACGTCTGGGCAAAAACTAATGTACTGAAGACCTGAGCAAATTATAAGAAGATCTAACACACATATCATATATATATAATTCTGAAACTGGATGGCTTGGAGAGGTTACATCCAGAAAGCATTGGGCTGAATCTTCATTTGTTGGCTGGAACCCTCTTTCAAACACTGAGTTTCACACTGTGGGGGAAATCTTGCAGCAGTGTGTATCCAGAGTTTTGTGGAAATCACAAACACTCCAGATACACCACAACTCCAAACACCAGCTCCTATGGGCTGAAGTTCCACAAAGATCAGCATTCAGTCAACCATTGGAGCTTTCAAAATCTGCTTGAAAAAATCCAGTCCTTGGCCATTTTATTGAAAATCAGGCCCAAAGAGATGTGCCATAGTGGCCTGCCTGGCGCAATGGAAGCATGGCCATCCCTAGCAACTGCTGCAATAAGAAGGGGACATGGGTGTGAATGCCAAAGCAAGCTTGGAAGCTCCTGCCAGCAAGGAGTTATGATGTTTTTTCAGGCATGATCAAGCAGGACAACAGGTGCATGGTCAAACTTTTTTAGCAACTTGGTCTTCCAATCCACCTTGCCCCTATAGCTCCAAAGCAAGCTCATCTGAGCTCTTGTGGCCAAAACCAGCACATTCACAGACACTACAGAAACTCCAGGACTCAAGCTTTACAGGAAAACTTCAACCAAGGCTTGTCCCTGGAGTTGCTGAAGTTTGTGCAAGGTATTTCAGTTTTTTATACAATCTGACAATCTAAAGCAAAGCCAATTCACTTTGCACGGCGTCCTGGAATTTACTTAGGGTGAGGCCATTGTTCTGAATCCTTGGCCGCAGACAAGTCGATAGAAACTTCAGTCACCTTGCGCTCATTGCTGTCAGACAGTCGTCATTCCACTTACCTAAGTGCCAATGCACGCCCACCAAGACAAGGGCAGTGTGAATCAATGCCACTCTTCAGTGCAAATCGTGAATTTGTGGATCCAAGCTGCCATTGTTAACCATCTCTTTTGCAAATAGGCCCATCCGAGAAATAGGTAAACATTGGTCCATGCAATAGAGCCACTGCACTTTTGTGTTGAGACCACAGGCAACTGATGCCAAAGCAAAGCTTACCTTGCTTTCTACAATGGAATATGGAAATTCACTTGAAATGACACTGATCTGCCTAGGCCCCTTGCAGCTTCCTCTGCTGATGCTTTGGTATCAGCTAACCCAAGTTCAATTTTCATATCCTTAGCCGCTCTCTCACACACAGCAAGAAGTGTAGACCTGGAATCAGGTGTCTCCTCCAGAAAGTCTTTGGGCACCTTGTACTTTCTAGCTTCAACCTGTTGTGTGCATCTTGCTGGATGCATGGCCCTTTGCGCTTGAACATGGTAGCAATAGTTGAAAAACTGATATATAGGAATTTGTTTCCCTGCCTGCTCAGTGAGATGAAGCAGTGAGCCATATGTCTTCTTCTTCAAGCAAGTCGACGCTTCACAAAGAGCAACCAGTGCAAAAGTAAAGGGGATGGTCTGATGCTGAACGCAATGAGGTTCAAAAAACCACATAATGCTTTCTGGTGGACGCAGATCAGCTTTGATGTTTTTCTGCAGCTGTTTCATGAAATCATTGAAGTCCTTCGCGCAGCGGAATCCAAACTCAGTTGCTAGATCAGTTTGCCTCAAAAGCTTGGCAACAGCACCAAACATATTTCTTGGAATTGTCCCTGACTGCCTATGGCTCAGGCATGCTTTGAACTTCAGACGCCCACAAGTTGAGCACTTCAAAACATCATAACTCCAGAAACATCAAAACTACAAGTGTCTAACACAAGTCAGGAGCCCTTAGTTGTTTGCCATGATTCTGGGACCCCACAACTGTCTCCCATGTCTTTGGGCCAACTCTGTCCAAGCATTTGCACGAACCTGCAATGTCAGGTTTGCTGCGAAGATTGCAAATAAAAGAACTTACTGACTGCTGAATCATCTGCTGCAACGCCTGCAAAATGCAGAAAAGTTAGGGTAGTGAAGGCAGCGTTGTTGCTGAGGTAAGGCCCGGCACACACCCAGCAATGGCTGGCCTAGCACAAGCATGTTTCTGAAATCCTGGCCTATGATAGACATGCTTTGCAGAAAGCATGCTTGCCTTGTTTGCAACTCTTCTCCTTCCAACAATAAGTGTCCCTTGATGGGCCCTCAGAACTGCAGACACCTTGGCACAACACATTGGGGCTGGACAAGGAAAGGATGCTACAACCTTTGACATGTTGGTCAGCTTGAGGATGGGACCATCGAGTCCCTTGTTTTCTTGTTGGCTTGGTGGAGCAGCAGCCCTAGAATAGCTGTCCCCCTCTGGGCTTCCTGAGATGGAGAAGAATCAATTGATAAAGCAATGGGATAATTGTGCGGCTGCCAACTAACAGCAGCCCACTTTAACATCCACAGAGCCAGAATTGCATGACAATGATGAAAGCAAAAACAGGAAAAGATCTGTTGGCCAAGTGGCTGCCTTCACAGCTGACTGCAAGCCATCTGGCTTTGCCAAACAGGCAGCTGTGAGGGGTCCAGATGTTGCAGCCTGCCTCACACTTTGTGTGTGACAAAGGCTCCAAGGGTTTTGATAATTCTCAAAAGCTAGCTTAAGCTCCAGGGCATTGTAGACCTGAGGTGCTTGCATGAAATGTTAAAAGCCAAAAATGTTCAAAGTCTAGCCAATTGCATCAGGTTTCTAGAGTGCAGCCAAACTACACATGGGCAAAGCCGTGCCAAGAATTCCATCTTGTCTGTGTCAGCCAGTAGCTTCATGACTAACTTGGTGTCTCTTTTCCTCGGCCCAGGCCCAAAGTCATCTTGCTATGACATATTTTTGACAGCTGCATGCAAAGAAACAAGTTCATCAAAAGAAATTTTGACCAAGCTGAATTGCCTGTCAGCCAGGTACTACTGGCTCAAATATTCAAACAATGCATACTTTATCCAAGGTTGCATACTTGATTCAAGTTGCTCTCACCCTGGACAAGATTGACAACCTGCAAATGCCCCGCAGCCAGTGCAAGCTTTTGGACCCATAGTATGCAGACAGCAGTGCATCATCGATATGAGACAGGTCCCTGGTTTCCAAGCAACAACAAACTTGTCAGCCACAGTTTTGGGTACTCACTTGTGTCCTTGCAGTTGTTTCAAACACTTTTGCCAAGAGAATTTCACTGAGCTAAGCTGGTGGCAGGAATTGAAGGCCTTTCACCTATTGTGGGGTGTAAGTGCACCCTTTGCCTTTTGCTTCTGTGCTCAGCTTCCTGCGGTCAAAAACTTCAGCATTGACAAAAACTTGGGGGCTACAAAGTTGATACAAGTAATCTGGCCTCCAAGTCCTCTTGTTTCTCTTCTTGTTGATCTTGGCCTTCAGGTTTGGCCTGCATGTGGCATGGAGTTGCAACTGATCTGACAATGTTCGTTGATGTGGGGGGCCTTGCTTTGCTTGGTGGAAGTTTACTGAATACATCAAATGCCCACATAGCTCCAACTGGTTGTCATAGTATGGATTGCCACCAGTGCCTCCACTAACCATTCTACAACTCTGTACACAAGTTGCATGGCAACGACCGAACCCAACTCTGCATCCCATATCTTCACTTTGTGGACACATAGATATTATATATGTATACATATTGAAAAATAAAAATCTTTTGTTATTGTATATATATGCTTTATTTTCTAATATATTTATATATATTTTTTTTACATGAGATAGGAGTTCTGGGGCACAGTCAACTGCTGTTTCTACTCAACCAACTACTTCTCGACAAAGTACCACATTGACAAATTTGCGCCTGTGCCACTTCAGAAACTCCAGATACTCCAGAAGCTTCAGGAATCTGTCCGATGTGGATGGCAAACACTTTGGCGCAATCTTTTGGAAACAATTTGTTGTTTGGATCTTTATTCTCTGCATCGGCCCTGCTCAGCTGAGTTATGCTGAGAATTCGCCGAGTCAGATTCGCAGTTGTATAGCCTAGGATGGAGAAGGAAAATGCACAACAATCTCACATGAAAAGCATTGGCTGAAAAAATCCAAAGATGCAGGCAAAAACCTCGCATACACTTTATATAAGTGCAACCTTTGATCTTCTTGGCAAAATCAGATGTAGCTGCCCGAAACTCCCAACACTTCTGGCCCGCTGCAATCTGATCATAGTAATCAAATGTCAGGGTCACAGTAAGGGTCTTCTCTCGACCCTTGGAAGACGGTAAACAATCTGTATTGAAAAGCTGTGACAGGTAAGTGGACACCACTGATTTTGAACTTTTCTTGAGGGCCACACATACTTTCCAGCTTGCCATTGAGCTTTTGCTGGTGAGGGTTTCTGCTTGACACCCTGCGAGACATATTGATGCAATGCTTGGAATATGAATCATCCTGGAATCAAAAACCTCTAAGCATAAAAAAGCACATGGAGGTGGAATCTTATAAAAAGCTGAAAGTTGACTTTAAAAAAAGTTGATAAAACGTTGATGAAAAAGTTGATGAAAAGTTGATCAAAAGTTGATAAAAAGTTGATAAACAGTTGATGAAAAGTTGATAACAAGTTGATAAAAAGTTGGTAAAAAGTTGGTAAAAAAGTTGATAATTAGTTGATAATATGTAGATAAAAAGCCGGCTCAGGCCTCAACTTCCTNATAACAAGTTGATAAAAAGTTGGTAAAAAGTTGGTAAAAAGTTGATAATTAGTTGATAATATGTAGATAAAAAGCCGGCTCAGGCCTCAACTTCCTGATGCCGAGCATTCAGCCTTTCAAGCTGCTTGGTTGTCCTGGCCATTCTGTAGGCTGTGCTGCAAAGCTAGGGCTGAATACAAGTGAGCATTATTTTCATGGCATTTTGCAGATGTGGTCCTTTTGGGAAAGTCTGAAGGGCGTTTCGCGTTGCTGAGTTTCACCAGTTTTTTCACTGCCTCCGCCTCTGTCTTGAACAATCCATACTGTGTCCCATCCTCGGCAGTGTGAATCAACTAGGCGACATCCCATGAATCGTCAAACTGCCAATTGTGTCTGCTTGCAATTGAAGCTCTCTCACAATCAAATATCCTTCCTGGTGCTCCTGCTTCCTCCAATGGATATTCTTGTATATGGATGCCGGCATGTCAGGAATTCCCAGTGACCGCAGGAAGGAATGCCACAAAGTGGTGGTTTTCATTGCATTTACAGCAGAAACTCCAGATACTCGAGACACTCCAAATACTACAGTGTAAAGAAAATTGTTGCTGGGTTCAAATGTGAACCACTTGGGAATCCAATTCAGCTCTTCAATGTAAGAAAGAAGTGTTGCTGTGTTGCTATGTTGTAAGTGCATATGACTTCAAATTAAAATGCACTCCTGGACTGTTGGAGCCGCGCATGGCCTGCAGCATAGGATTTTTACATGTTGCTGGCCTTAGAAATGTGTCTACAGTTGGAAGGATCCAATTGCAAAGCAGTTTGTTCCCACATTGCCAAGGAAACAAATTCAAGTTTAAAGAGTGTCTTGGGCTAAAGTAAAGACAAGGTTACATTTGCAGCGCTCTGAAGAGAGATGTCCCAAACTTGCAAAAACCATGTTGGGCCCACCTGCAAAGCACTTGGCCTGGTTGGAGCTGTCCCGTGGCTGTGGCAAATGACCTCAGAGCTCAGAGCTGCAGCTGTGGTGGAGGTCAAACTATGACATGAAGATGCAGCAATCACAGCCACATGGATTGAGGGGACCACATGCAAAAAAAAAACAATGCTGCATTGTGGCTCTGCACCTTTCTTTTCCCACACTTGTTGGAAGCTGGATGCTCTGCTGTGGAACCAAAAGATGCAATCAACTATTGCAATTTGCAGGGTTCGCGCAGGGCATGCATGTATCATGACCGGACCAGCAATCTGAAGCACAAGAAACAACACTCTGGATATTTCAGATATTTCAGATATTCCAGAGACACGAAAACTCCAGAAACATCAAAACTCCAGATACTCCATATTCCAGACTGCTGTTAGCCTGTGGAAAGCTTGTTTCCAAAGACTCAATCAAATGCGGACAGTGCTTCTCTAGACCTGAACATAGGCTCGAATCACACTGTCCTTCACGGCCAGTGGGACTTGCTCCTCCCTCAGCTTAAGAAGGTGGAGGTTCGACCCGGTTTGTCTTGGGTCGTTCTTAAATGGACGACGCGTCCACTCCATGGCCAGGATCTCGGGGCCATTGGCATCGTCCATGGTAATTGCAGATACCATAGACCAGTGCCTGGGCTCCAGGAGTGAATAGTTTTTTTGGCTGACAGGGCTTAGCATTGGTTCAAGGTTGGGGAGATGTGAAAGCAATGCCTTGAAGTTGAGCAAAATGCAGTCAAAATGCGACCCAGTGAATCCAACATATCCAACATATCCAACATTGGTGGTGGAGGCATCCAGCCACAAATTGGCTTCCCTGCAGTGCAGTGGTATGGTATGGTTGGACATGGCAGGGGAAGTGTTTGGTTTTGATAAAACTCTCAACAACCCATTGAGCCTGTCTTCACAACCCATTGAAGCCTGACCTCAACAACCTGTTTGAGCATGACCTCATGCTGCTATTGAAATAATGCTGTCAAGGTACACGCGATAGATTTCAGCACGGTCTTTTGGCGAAAAGGTAGGTCCTTTCTCCCAATTCAGCCCCAAGACCTTGTACATGACGATCAATGGATTAACGCCAGCAACCCAGTCAAAGCCTGAGCAAACACAGTGTTCAGCTGGATTTGTTGGAATAGGGTGGCTTCCCATTTCATTGCGCAGCAATATGCACCAACATTGACATTTGATTTTCACTTCTACTACTGAGAGCCCCACAAAGAAATTGGGTGACGTTGACATCCACCCAGTAGCTTCGCATGCCCGGGGCTCCTGCCCCACTCCACAAACTTTCCTTCTTGAGCGGATTGTCAGTCTTTTCCCCCAACCCGATGCTTTTCAAGACCCCACTCATCAGAAACACTGCTGGCTGGATGCCTGTGAATGGAAGCTCGAAAGTCTTCCAATCCACCTTGCCCCTATAGCCCCAAAGCAAGCTCATCTGATCTCTTTGTGGCAATGCCATTGCCACCCTCGAAGTCTTCAAACTCCCTAACCAGCGAGGCCTAGCCCTCCTGCACCAAGACATCATGAAGGTTGTCCAAGAACTTCTTGACATGGATCTCATAGACTTGATGCTTTTCTCAGTCAAGTCCAGAGGCAGGCTCAAGATTTGGGTCAACACAAGTTTCTATCTAACATCTGGACATGTTGCAACTAGTAAGGGTTGAAACCTGAATGTTAATGATTTGAACCTTTTGCTCATTCAATTTTAAGAAATGTTAGGTATCAAAGGAGCTCCTGAGCTTAATTTAGCCTCTGTTTTGACTTTTAGTTTAGAGGAGCTACCTGTGACCAATAGCTTCACATTCCAACACACACTGTAAAAAGCTGTAACTTATGATCAGGGCCAGGGTGCCAAGTCTCTTCCTCTCTCCAGTGTTGGTCTTGGATGCCGGATACAACCATCCATCTGGAGTCATTGCAAATCCTTCCCCTGAGAGGTAGTGCTTTATAAGCAAAGAACCATAGGGCAATTGGCCTTAGCCGCAAAATCAAGTTGTTTTATTCATTTTGTGTGGAAGGCTTTCATGATGCTCTTTCACTCCTTTGCAAGAGAGGCACATCTCTGCATCCATGCAATCCATGATGATAGTCCAAATCCATGGTTCAAGGGAGATCCATGCATGGCACGGCTCTTGGTTGCAGTTGCCACACTCTGCATTTTGAGATCTGCATCTGGTAACCTGGGGCCAGGCACAAATCATGCGTGCAATGCAAAAATTGATGCACATCTATTGCACATAGAAAACACATGACCTTGCCACCTCTCTCTTGACTCTCATCTCATGTGCATGGGTGTCCCTCTCTCTCTCTCTC
>DF241966.1:0-67079 GCA_000507305.1 Breviolum minutum Mf 1.05b.01 | reverse complement strand
CTAATCTACTTGACTCTACTCTACTTGACTCTACTCTACTTGACTCTACTCTACTTGACTTAACTTTACTGAGATGTCGTTCGTATATCGGAAGTTTCTCAACCTAAACTTCCTTTGACAAAATAAATATCAAAGCAACTTTAGAAACTTGTTCACATGAAACTTCAATTGCAATGGTTTGTTTCCAGAAGACTTCCAATGTGTT
Organism: Breviolum minutum Mf 1.05b.01; assembly: GCA_000507305.1. NCBI lineage: Eukaryota > Dinophyceae > Suessiales > Symbiodiniaceae > Breviolum > Breviolum minutum. Next base: position 66,874 of record DF241966.1, on the reverse strand, counting down.
GTTCCGACTAGCATTCCATCCATCCATCTGCAGGAGTGTCGAGGTGAATGCAAGTGGAAGTGTGCTTGCTGATGAGGACAAGGTTCCTGACTCTCAGGTGACAGTCGTCCTGGTGCGCTTACCATGGGTGGGTGCAACCCCAGAGAAGGTGAAGGATCTTGGTGGTGGGGAGTTTGAGATTGTTGATGAGGAGGAGAAGAAAGGTAGCTCCAAAACCAATGCCCTTTGTGAGGTTGGCTTTTCAAGTGGCATGGAATACTTTGAAATTGAGGTCATTGAAGGTTCAGGTCCCTTCATTGGTGTGACTACCAAGCCTGGATTCCACGAGGGCTGGAAGATCAAAGGACTTTTCTTTGGTGGACCAGGCAATTTGAGCAATGGAAGTGCTGGCTTGCGGACACAATTTGGGCAAGAAGTGAAGACAGGCTCAGTGATAGGAGTCACGTTGGATCTCAGCAATGACAAAGCAGTGGGTCTCACTTTCTGGGAAGGTGATACATGTCTTGGCGAGGCATTTAAGGATTGTCCACGTGAGCCTGGAGCCCTTGTGTTTCCTGTGGTTTGTGCCAACAAGTCAGGAGATCGATTCAAGTTATCCCTGAAGAGAAATCCTCGAAAACCAAAGACCATCACACCTCATCCAGCAGTTGGATGCTGGGACTTGCAACGGATGGTTGCTGGTGAGTTGGTAAACTTGGATGCAGCCTTGGCCGTTAAGGGCAAAGGCAAAGGTAGAGGTTACGTCGAAGGTGCTGAAGAAAGCAAGGGGAACATTGTCATGACGGTGACCAGCCATGACTCCAAGGTCTTCAAGATTTCTGTGAAGTTGGGCAACACCCTCATGACCACGGTGTCTCGGCTCAGATCAGATTTCACTGTGGATTCTCGATTAAATTTCTCATTCTTATGGTTGGTGGCGTTTTTGTGGTTCCACCCTTAGTCGCCAGCAACGACTCAGGCCGAGTTGACGGGAGATGAGCTGAAGTTTGGCATGGTCGCAGGAACGATGATGATGGCACCTCCACCGCTGATGGATTTGGAGCAACGTTTCTGCCAATCTTTGCCCAAGATCACACGCTGGTCCATCACGGATTCACGCTTGGAACTGCGTGGAGGAGATGTGGAGATGGACTTTATCCACTACGATGCTCCTCCTGTAGAGCCAGTCTCTGAAACGCTTCCCTGATACATTGTACTGAGCTGAGCAGCTGAGAGATTAGATGATTAGATTGTTGAGGTCAGCAGCCGATTGCTGGAGTGCTGGCGCTGGACCAATGTCGAAGGGATTTCTTTCTGAGAATTCCTTTCACGAGCAACATTTTTCATTGTTTGATTGATTGATTGATCGATGTGAATTGATTGATTTGAAAGTGTGATCAAGGCTTGCTTTGCAGTCTGCCAAGATCGAAAAAGTTCTTCGAAGTGCTGCAAACATACACGTTGATGATTTTCATCATGTGGATATCTTGCCGCTTTTCACTGGGTTGAAGTGACCGTCCCAAGGTGCGAATTTGTCGGATGCGGAGCGTGCAGTCAAGGAATTAGACAAGCAGAGCTGTGCTGTACCTTGGTGCAAATGGCCCATGGCGAGGGCAGAAAAATTTCCGGCAAACTTCAAATCCAGCCACAAGTAGTTGGCATTCTTCTTGGACCTTGAATATGAAAGAGAAAGATCAAACTATATAATTTGATTATTGTTGGAGAGCATTGAGGTTGTTGTGTCCATGTTTTGCTTCCTGGTATGACTCATTTTGGGAAATGCTGAGGTAATGTGAAGGCATTACAGTTTGCCTTCATGCTGAGTGAAACAGAAATGTGTGTTTTCAGGCACCTGTGGCGGGAAAGCTACCGCCGAATTTCGGTAGCTACTACATACAGGTTGCCCGTTCACGGATGAGCAGCTCGGGTTTCACTGTGTAACGGTCGCGTTCGGAGTTCGTCCTCGACTGCTTCGCGCAAAAAGAGCCCGACTTGAACTTGGTAGCTTTGCCGCCTTTGAGTGAAAGAGACCTAATTTGAGTCTTGTGAGTTTTTTTCGTTGGGATGATTGGTTGTCAATATATTCTTTCCAGCCAACAGATCAGATTTGCTGTTGCACATTTGGCGAGATATGATCTTTCAGCCCTGTCACAAGGGCTTTGTTTTGATGAACCAAGTTGAGGATCTGGAACAGCAAGCCTTCAGAATCTCCTTGACATTTTGCCATTGCCTGCTGCTGCGGCTGTGTCCTTTTTTTGGCTCAGGGAGGATGTGGGAAGTTTAGCCGGCAGTTTTTTGGCCAGGTCTGGCGGATTCTTCTTGCTACTAAAGGGTAAACTCGTGGGGTTTAGTTGTGGTGGGTAGTGGGTAGCTCAAGATCTTTTATCTTGAAATGTTGCACAGGAACATGCTGAGTTGATCATATTTCAAAATCCTGACCAACCGTAAAATCATCACATGCCCGCAGGTCTTAGTTATTCTTCACACGCAAAGATTCTGAGCAGCACTTCTGGAACTTGACGAATTCTTGAATCGAGTAGAAGTTCAGGCTGTTTTCTTGTTTCATCATCTGTTTGTTGGACTTCTTTTGATTGTCTTCTGGCAATCAATTATGTTGCAGCCTCAAAGTGCTTAGATAAAAGTTTGATGTCACCATCCCCAACTGAGGATGGCTTACCTTAGCTTCAACGAGACGGTGAATGCGAATCTGAAGTTCTTTGGCATCATATTATTTTTCAACTGTGACAGCAAACGAACCCCGCATTGCCAGGTACCATTAGAATCTATTTACATACTAACATACTATGGTAAACTATGGTAAACTATGGTAAACTATGGTAAGAACCTTGGACGGTTCAGTGTGCTCTGAAGCGTTTACCGTTAACCTTAGCGTTGAAGCGCTCACTCAGGTTCACTTCAGACAATTCTGCGGAAAATGAGGAGATGCTCAAAAAGGATTTGCCGCTGCGGTACACATGGCCCCTTGGCTGCCTCATGTTTTTGAAGAGGATGGAAGAGATGACCAGAGTCTCAAAAGGCAGGGCGGCTTAACATCGGGGCAAAGCAGGTCCATTTGGGAGCAGATCATGGCCAACGACAAGGCAGCAGCTTATTCTGATGCTACCCACAAGGTGCCAAGGGTAGACTGCAGAAATCGAGTACTTGCCCTGTTCACGCAAGTTTGATATATGTGGATACACTGATGACCTGTTTGCATGATTAAAAGGAGCAGATTGTGCAGCTCCGGTTTGTCTCATGTTGGAACTTCAGACACGCATTTGCAAATCTATATGCATGTTCATGCTCAAAGAGAAGCTAGAAATCAGGAATTCGTTGGGGTGAGTGCACAAAAGAAAGTATTATATAATATTTCATTTCCTTTGCAACCAGAAACAGCGTTGACAGGTTGCAGCGTTCTCTACTGTGCAGGCGCGCTGCTGCAGGGTTTGTATGCTTGGACTACGAAATCCAAGCTAGTGTGTTATTAACGTTAAATTCTCGTTTGAGCTTCCAATGTTCAATGACCATGAATACATGATTTTTCCGCTGGATCTTCGAAGTCCGCAGAATGAACTACCATGTGATCGCCATTTTCACCGTTTGCCAGCAACGGATCTCCTGGGTCTGCGGGTCCGTGGGTTTGCCCCACCAAGTTCTGCAAACATCATCATGCTTGATGGGCAGGTACACTCCATGAAACGAACAGCAATAGCCCCTGAAAATAGGCCTGAATGCCCCAAAAGAAAACCATCGTATTCATCCATTTTTAGGTGCGAGCTGTCGTTTCAGGAAGAGTTGGCCCCGTTCAGCGCAGGAATTCTGGAAGCTGTGGAACCATATGCCCCAGCCATCAGAGCTCTTCGAGCAGGTGATGTAACTGACAAAAAGTCAAGGTCCAAGGTGATAAGGAAGTATATTCACGTTCATTTTTTGTTTTTTACCCAATTTGAAGGATGTTTTTGAGTTGCGAAGTGAGTGCAAAAGCATGCAAAAGCGAACCCATATATATATATATATGTATATATAATCCTATGTACAGTATCTGATTTTGAAGACATTCGACTGAATCCATCAGAACCTCCATGCACCAACTGTCAGAAGCGGATGGTGAGAGAGCAGCCTGACGGACTGCACGTGATTGATGCTTGACTGCAAAAATGGAGGGCTCTCATTGAAGGCCTTTGGAAGTCAAAAATGAATGGAGTCAGCAGAGTCAGCACCTGCAGAAGTTGGAGCAGCTTGCAATGAGTTTGTTCGCTGGCAAGGATGCCATCATGATCTTTCGAGAAAACATTCGTCCAGAGTGGGAGGACTAGCTGGGCAGCTGGGTGGACAGGTGTTATCCGCATTGTTTATGATTTTGTTGATAAGTTATTCCGCATCTTTTTCCGGCCTGGGGGTGACCAGCTCCCGTATTCTATGAAATAGCGAATTCCAATGGTCATTTGCCCTGCCGTCTTTTTTTTTTGTTTTGGTGTTTTGGTGCTCGAAATTTGTAGGACAAGATGAATACCAACGGTGGTCACTTTCAGTTCCAGCTCAAGCCAACTGTCGGCGGTGGACAGGCACAGAGATGAAGTCATGTGGCCCATGCTAAGAGCAGTGAATTCGGTAGATCTGGTTGGCATTTTTTGGAGTCAGATGGAAACAGATGCAAAATTTTTCTTAGCTTCAGTGATGTAGGGGCTTTAGAGATGCTGAAGTAGAGTCAGATTTACTGGCCAATTTCCTTCTGGTTTGTAGCAAGTGAATGTTTGCATGTCATGCAGGTGGACGAGTACTGGAACAACTTGGTACTTGGAGTGTGTCTTGGCTGCAACTGCGTGGTGGCACCCTCTGCTGCTAGTAGAAGGGAGAGACTGTGGAAAATCGACCCGTAGTCATCCATTCCTGTCCAGTGGACACCCTGTTTGACCCTCAGGATTGGGGCAACCATCGAGCCTGCGAACATGATCACTGGAATTCGACTGGTCCGAGCTCTTAGCTCACGCAATGACTTGGTGATTTTCAGGACTTTTTTTTTTCACCTATGGACGTACCTTGTGACCTTGTAAGGACTTAGATAAGGAATCAAGAATGGCTGAAAAAAGTTTCCCCGTTAAGGTGGACAAGCTGTCTGGACCCAGAGCTGCAGGTGTTATTCGCTTGGAGGTTGGATTTTTTTTCCGTTGCTCGAGTGGTCTGAAATCAAGTTGGTCGGAACCATTTTTTCTATTGAAAGCCGTTGGATATTTGGAAGATCTACTTCTACCAATCCCAGGTGGTTTTAAAAAAAATGGCCTTTTTATCCCCACAACTTTGGAGGTCACATAACATCTGAAAAAGGTGACTTAACCATCCAAAACAGGACGCACAAAGACTTGCCAGGGTCTATTGCAAATTTAAGACCTGCTATGGTCAAAGTGGAGAACTGATGAGTCTTGAGTTTTGATTGTCTCAAGTTGATCAGATGCAGATGGCTTTGTTTGGAGGTCTGGTTTACCAACTATGAGGACACAGCCGCCGCGCAGGCCTTGAAGAAAAGCGTGGAGAAGCCGCTTGACAAAGAAATGGACACAAGCCAGAGCAGTTCTGGAAGTATTCTCAATGCTTCTGCAAATATGAAAGCAAATCAACTTACAGAAATTTTGTACTTCATCTTGTGTTCAGGAAGTCTTTTGTGATGGGAAAGGTTTCTTCACCTAATGGCCACCTTCACTTAATGGCCACCTTCACTTAATGGCCACCTTCACCTAATGGCCACCTCAGGTGCATGGCAACACGGCTGGATGGTACGGTGGGGGCTCCGCCCAAGGGCCCCTTGGCACATTTGGTCCAAGATTCGTCAGTTCAGAAGTAAGGATAGCGAGGTATCTTGGCCTGCCGCAGACAATTTTCAGAAGAGGTGCTCTCAACCCGACCCAGGTGAAATCAAGACCCATCAGATTACGAAGCACTGACCGGCGAGCATAGAGCACTGACGAGCAAAATCAGCATGACTCTTGAACAAATCAAGTCTTGCTCTGGAATGATAGTGTAAAGTTGTGCAACTTTTATAAACAGCCTTTGAAGAGATTGGTTTGCCCATTTTCAACAAATTCTAGACGCGCCCAGCGCTCAATCTTGTAACTGGGTGACTATGCAGATGCGCGGATGCTCAGCACCTGACTTTTGTGGCCAGTGTCAGTGGTCACCCTATGCAACGACATTCCGATGGCTCAATCAGCCGTCTTTAGCGGGCCTGAAAAATGGCAGGGATCGGCACAGGCCATGTGGTGTTGAAGTGACTGTATTTCTTTAGCTATTTGGAAAAAGGGATCGGCATGGTGTTTGTTGAGGGAATTTCGGTTGTTTCTCAGCCATGGTCGAAAGCGTTTTCACCTGTTTTCAGAGCCTGCACATTACAAGGAAAAGAGGTGTTTTTTTTTGTGCGGCATGGGCGCAGGCTATGTTTCCACCAGGGGTTGACAGCTCGCATTATCGTATTTTGACTGAAAGTTTGCGGAGAACGAACACAGTGCCATCTACTTGCATAGTTCCTGTTCATTCACCTTTCAAAGATATACACCTTTCTGGCTTGCAAAAGGAAGGGGCATTTTGTGCAACCTGCAGTCTGGGCTTTAAAAACTCTGTATACATGTGTGCAGATGTTGAAAATCCACCTTCAAGAGTTGCAACTGTGATCATTTCAAGTCTGCAAATCTGCATAGGAGGCTTCGACTCAAGCTTCTTCGATAGTAACTGCAGTATGACCTGATCATCTGGAGTATCATTTGGAGTACAGAGTTGCCATTTGGAATGTCCTGCAAAGACTAGAACTCGGACTTGACATGGCGCCGGGACCAAAGAAAATTGTTAGCGTGGCATCTTGACAGCACTTGGCAATTGCTCATGGTGTACCTGCAGCTGTTTCATGTAGGTCTAGCATGTGGGCAGACTTCCTTTATGGACGTCACATCAAAATCGCAATGATGGTATACTCATGATTTGAGTGAATGTTGAACACTAACCTTACAGGCCAGTTTCCACTTTTTTTTCCCTTGATTTCAGTCTCTCCCCTGCAACTTTTTCCGAGGAGAAAGGGAAAGTCAAGCCTCACGAGTTTGACAAATATGAGGTTCCACGGGATCCACCGGTCGTTGAGAGGTTCACCGGGTTCACTTTGTCCAGCGGATTTGCCGAAGTGTCATCGCCAGGGAGTCGTCTTGGAAACAGCTCACATTCAGACACCAATTGAAGAGGCGGGAAAAAAAAGTGGTTGAAACTCCTTACTGCCCCTATATTGTTGTGCTTCAATTCGCAGCATTGTTCCTTGAAGACATGAATCTGCAGGTCTACTTCACAGGCAACATGTTATCCAAGTATGAAGCCTGCACCGACTCGCTGAAGGCCCTTGAAACGGTCAGAAAATACATTTGATGACATGTTGCACCTAGAATGTGTCATGACTTTGAACGATGGTGAATTTAGTCTGAGGTGAGGTATACGAGATCATTGTAAATCATCATGTATATGAATTATATGTTGTAAATGTATGTATAATATGAATGAATGTATTTGTGTATATTACATACACATCCCGGCTGCGGCAAAGTGACACAGCCAAACTTGTGCAAATTTGCGCTTCAACAGTCTCCTGGATGTTTGGATTTGTCTACAGCTATCGCTTGGGAGGACATCATCAATACAGATGGTGACAACGAAGAAACCTGGGAGAAGTTTGATGAACACTTCACTAAGCTTCCTGGCAAAAGAGCGACTTGAGATTTGAAAACCTTGTTGTTTAAGACCACAGTGGTTCACGATCCATGAGGTTTCTCAACATGAGCTGGGCTACAAATTGGGATGGCATGCGCTATGACATCGTCTTTTATGGCAACCCAGATGCACTAAATTTCTTGGATTCTGTACCAAACGCTGTTCTACTTGCACATTGGAAGGTGTTTCTGGCTACACTGGCTACCTCATGATTCAGTACCTGAAAAGAGTCTTGGCCAGGAACATGGTGCAATTGATATGAGAGTTGCTGAAAACGATTTCTAAGTGAGACGATTGTTGATATGGTCTAATATTTGTTACTGGTTCAGAAAACAGCTTCCTGTAATCAGTTGGTTGCAGCAAGTTGCCATATTCACCACTTATCAACCGTGGATAACCGTCACGAGGAACGGCGTTAGTAAGAAATCGTGAGCCCTTCACCTTTGCCTTTGCTGGAAGAACAGCGAACAAGGTTGGTGTAGTTGTTGACGCTTGCCCTATGTGACCTGAGGGTTGTGCAATGTTCTCTCCGCCAGGTGCGGGAGCTTCGAGATCGCGAATTTGCTGGTACTGACTATGAGGATATACCGATTATCCAGGCGAAACAGTGCATGTCAGCGGATGTGGAACAGATCTGAATCATTCTGAATTTATTTTCCTGTATTTGAGCGAGGCATCTTATGATGATGTTTTTTCCCTCATGGATTTGTGCCTTTGGCCAACATTGCTTCCTCTCAGTGGACAGATTGCAGCGTGGCGGATATTTTTCCGAGGTGTCGCAGCGCTCACGTCATTGTGAATGTTGCAGGACCCTACATGCTCACACAGGCAAGGCTTCGCAGTTTGTTTTCTTTATCCTTTGCAGTTTTTGATTATCTCAGCATTTCATCGTTGCACAGGGAGAACTTCTCCTGGATTGCTGCTGCCGTTGTGGCACTGACTATTGCGATGTTAGTGGTGAGATTCCATGGTCACATGGTTGCAAGAGAGGTTGGCAAAGCTTGCGCTATCTAATTCAGCTGTGAAAAAAAACAACCTTCTGAGGACATGGTAGTCAATCATATCCTAGTTGCTTTTGACTTCTCAATACATGGAAGGGTCGTCCATCATCAATGGATTTATGGTAAATGGATTTGAATCAATGAATTTAGGAATCAAAAGATCTTGAAACCGCAAATGTTCTGCTGTGATGGATTCGTGATTGAGAGTAGCTAGCTTTCCTTACAGTCACGGAATGGCAAAGCCTATTCGTCGTGCCGAGGTCTCATCGAACCCTAGCTTTGCATGAGCAAGCTCGCAAGAGCAAGGCACTCCAACTTGTCTACTGCAATCCATACCAAACAGCAATCACATCAGTGCGACATGATATTCTCGTCATATTTGCCAGGTAACTTTGGTGCCCAGTGCAGCAGTGGCTGGTGGCTATCCTGATCTCTTGACCTTCCTCATGGCCAAGAAATTAAGGGAAGAACACGGGGAGGAGTTGCGAAGAGCATCTTGACCAGACTTAGCGCATGAGGCATGAGGTTGCTGTTTTGCCACAACAATGACTCTTTCATTGCTTCATGGTGCTCCAGAAGCCCAAACGAAGACATTTTGAGATGATACTTGACACTGGAACATATAAAACTGCCTGCTGTAGAAACCAATGTGAATGAGCACACATCAATTATGAAGAGAGAGAGATAGAGAGCTTGTGGATGGTTTGGTTACTCATTTCTGTTCACATTCATTTCCTCAAAAAGTTGGAGTCATCAAGTGGGTTTTGTCACTTTCTTGCAGTAAGCGTTAGCTGTTGTCAATCTAAGTCCATAGTCTACTTCTCTGGTGGTGGCACTGTGGCCGGTGCGCTGGGAGCCAAGACAACGGCGACAACGGCTGTATCCTAGAGTTGGTATCCTGAGCCGGGAAGCTTTCACTGAGATAGTTACTGGCAGATGGAAGGGATATTGCACCAGTTGGGATATATGAGAACTTAATGAAGACAGAACGTTTTGATGGGTGCTTTCCCTCATGCTTTCCCATAAGGTCTGGAGGCACCTTAGCCAGTCGTGGTGCGATGAGCAACGCGTCGGATGAGACCAGAAAACTGTGGCTTTGGCTTAAGATCGACTAAAGGTGTGCCTAGAACCCAAATGACCCTTGTTTTTCTTGGAAAAGGCCTTGTTTTGAGGGGTTGACCTTCAAACAGAGAGGTCATTTGGGTTCTAGGTGGTTTATGAAAATTTCATGAGTACATGCCACCATTGTAGTTTCCATTGGCTTAGACAACCCTGGCAGAGTAGTCAACAGCTAGCAGTTCAGCAGAGATATCCGGATGAGCTCTTTGCACCTCTTTTTGAAAGCTTTCTGTTGGAACTCAAAGTCATTGGTTGGGCTTGATGATTTTCCAAACATCTCTTTAGTTACTTTAGTTTGCAGCTGGCTTTTTTTCATTGATTGGAACGGTATCTTCTTTCGGTGCCTTTCCAAAAGAAATGTGACCGAACTCCTTCAGGATGGCGAATCCCTTCGCTTTGGGGGGCTTTATCCCGACTTTTGACAGGACCGGGAAGCCAAAAAGAGTTGCTTCGTAGCTTCAATTTCATCGAACCTTCAGTTGTCTGGAACCACACAGGTGTTGCTATCTATATAGTTGAAGATTTGCCGACTTGCTGGGTGTATCGACCTATTTCTGGAACCTGCAGGAATGGTATGAAAGAGATGACTATCCAAACGGGAACTGGCAAAGTAACCCACAAAGTGCGCAGAGAGGACTGCTCCAAACCTGACGTTTGGCACAACGATGCATGGTTTGGCACATCGTTCTGAAGGACACGGATGCAGTCCTGTCCAAGGTTTCGCAGTGTCCACATACAGGCAGGGATTCGTCAAGTGAAAGGTGCATTTGGAGAAGACCGAACTGACCAACGAAAGACATGTTTTTTGTTTGCATGGAAGTAATGCTCATGACTTGCGAAATTGTTTGTAAGGCCATGTATGTCGTATGTTCTTATATTGCCAGCATGTTCCGGATATCCATGTATATATGCTGGATTGCCCTACCATATGCTAGGACTCTTTGCTGGTAAGGTACGCAAGCATGGATGTGCAATCACCCATGATCTAAAATTTGTTAGCTTTGACAACAGGTGTGTATCGAGCTCCTCATATGTGCCTCAAATGCATCGAAGTGTCAAATTTTCAGTCCGCGAGGATGCATCAAACGTGTTGAATTCTTGCTCCAAAGTTGCTTGGAAGTTTACAGATCCCTGTGTTTGGTGTTTGATTGGAGGTATTCCTATTTCGACACGCGTATTGTTCGCCGCTCCAACGCTTTATTTGCAGATCTAACAAATCAGCCATATGGAAAGGAGTTGTGCTTTCAGGACACGGGTCTTGTTAACTCAGCATCTTCACCTTTTGGGGACAAAAAGTCAACTACTTGGCGGTTTCAAATATTTTTTATTTTCTTCTGTTTTTTTGGGGAAAATGATCCAATTTGACTTGCGCATCTTTTTTTCAGATGGGTCGGAAAGAAAACCCACCAACAATCCATTATGAATCATGGAATCATGGATCATTTTGCGGAAATGCCACTTTGCATGACTCATCTCTTTGAGTTCGAAGGAGTTTATTCTGCTCCCGCCCGAAATCGCTCAACAAGCAGCTGGGGGTGCCAAAGCACCTGCTGGTCCTTCCGTGGCAGATGAGAAGGCAGCATTGAAGGAGAAAGGCCTCTACTTCTCCCAAGGTTCAGGGCCTGACTTGAACCAATTGGATGATGCCTGGTTAAGTAGCTCAGATGACAATTTGGATTTGTGGTTGTTGGATTGGAAGGATTGGATGGGCTTCAGGAACGTGGATTTCTTTAGCAGAAGTTGCCAAAATGGCGCAAGCTTTCATGATAAAGGTTGACATGTTGGATATACCTGTTGGCCAAATGTTTTTTTTGGCACCGCTTCCCAGGAGTAAAGACCTGTGGGGTTGTTTGCTTGGATTCAAACGGAACTGATGTGGGGATGATGTGTTTCCTGAGGCATGAATGCCTGGGCAGAAACAACAAGTGGTCACCAAGCAAGGCCTGGAGCCAGCTGTTTCTGTTTCACTGGCTGCCAGCGTTTTATCTTGATCAAAAATTTTGTTGAATTTTCAGTGCATCTGCAATTCAAAAATGAAAAATTGGGGAATTGGAAGGCGATGTTCGAAAGATCCCATATAGTTTTCTCTGGCCAGAAATTTCAGGTGTGGTTTGGTTGGCCGAGACGGCTATTTCGAAACAGCACGATGTGCGGTTGAGATGGCCATGACGCGGCTTGGCTGGACCGAAGATTTCCATGCAGAAAGATGAGACAAACGAGGGGTACCGGTGGTCAAGTCACAACATCCCAGTGGTGCAAACCTCCAAATACCATCCCCCACCCTTCAGTCCTATCACTTTGGAATACCCATCAATGCTTGACCGTGTCGTCATTGGGGCTGGGTGTATCAACCGCTGTGTTTCCCAGGCTTCGCTTCGACAAGAAAAGCTTGCCAGTTGTAGGTCCATGACCTCAGCATGGTTGATGGTTGTTGATAGCTCGGCTTCCCCAAAACTGCTGGTGAAAGTGTGCCTCAATCATTCGATTTTTTCTGTGGGACAAGTTGTGGTGTTTCTGCAAAAATGAACCAAGAAACCAGGTGGTGTGCTCAATGCAACTGTGGTGGGCCAGACCTGGTATGCAGATCGCTTGATCAACAGTGGTATTGGGCTGAGCATTTGTAAGACAGGGTCGGTGGCTTCAGGACATGGTGCAGTGTTTTAACACAATACATACATTTGGATGTTTCCAAAAATAATGGTACCCCCAAATCATCCATTTTAATAGGGTTTTCCATTATAAACCATCCATTTTGGGGTACCACTATTTTCGGAAACACTCATTTCAGCAACGATTGACCACTTGCTTTTGACGACTTTGTTTCTCTCTAGCTCTCCATCTCGTCCAGGTCTGAACTTTCGAATGGGAGGTTGGTTTGACTTCGAGGTGATTTTGCTTCAGATGTTTCAACTTTATGGCTTCATTGTGGTTTTTTGATGTTTTTTGTATGGTTTTGTTATCCTTTCGTTTCAATATCAGCTATTTTTTCATACTGAACGTCGAAACCTGCGTCATGGCAGGAGATGAAGCCACCCCCATTCTGAGCTGCTTCGTGCAGCCTCTTCCAAGTTTCAGAAGCTTCATGGAATTGCAACATCACAACCAGTGGGATAAAAATGACATCTGGCAACAGATCCATGTATTGACATGATGATTTCTGTAAGGTCAGGCATATCCATGCATCTGGCAACAGGCATTGTTCTGTAATCTCCTCTCACACAATGAAGCAGAGCAAGAAATAAACCACTTCAGCAAATAGAGAGAATGGCAGGATAGAAATCGCAACGTTCGAGTGTGAAAAAGGTGGCTTGTGTCCAGTTCCAGGTGGAATTCTTCCACAATATGGACCGTTTCTCACGAGAAACAATAAAAGATGGTTTGTGCGGACCAATAAATCCAAGACATATGAATGAGGATTCAGACGTGATCCACAAGATGGACAGGACTACTGTATATAGTTTTGTATCCATGATTCCGCCGTTACCGTGCCTGAATTGAGACAAATGACCTTTTTATTTTTTTTGGCTCAAGTGTTTCACTACCCACTTTATATGCCCTAAAAGCCCAGGTGCTTTGTTGGTAGATCCTCACCTATCGCGATTGATTCTGCTCATGGGTTTATCCTGATTGCTGGTGGAGGCTCACGGTTTTTTTCCTGCGGCATTCTCCAGGGGTGGGTGGCACTCAGAGCTCAAACTAGTGAAACCTGCAGCATTTAACGGCATCGCAGTTGTTGCCATGCTTTGGTTCATCACAAGCTTCTGGAAATTGGCCAGACTGGCTCTTTTCATCAAAATTCAACCAAAAAACGACACTTGTACCTGTGACTGCTAGTGATTGCCATGGCTGCATCGACTAGAAAAGAGAATGAAAGTGCATGTCGAAAGATAATCAATCCTAAGAAGTGAGAGAATAATGTACACAAGAGTATGCACACGAGCAATTTATGAAGATCAGCAGTAGCTTGCCTGAAGCCTCACCACATTGGATAGAATGCAGAAACCTCTTGACATTCCAATCCAAGCTAATCCGACATTACAGCTTTGGTCTCATGCCATGCGTCTAGTGTCCTTTTTCGACAGCGATGTTTCCCCATGGTGTTCAACATGGAACGAACTGTTGGATTCGGCAGGGTGAAAAAATGCGCCTCGCTTACCTTGGGTGGCTTGTGTTTTCTCCTACTTCACCTGCTTGCGATCACTTTCGTTCCCGGCTCACCTGTCCCATTAGTGCGTCGGCTCTTAGCCGCTAGCAACGAGCAGAAACGCAAAGACAAGCGGAATGAGTTTGCCGCCGAGAAAAGCTCGTCATCTTTTCCTAGATTGTGGCTCTCATCTGCGCATCGCTGTGTGGTGAATGGATCCGTCTCAGTGGATGGTGTGGTACGTACCAATCCTGTGCTGATGGTCGATCCTTCAAGCAACGTTTTGCTACGATGCGAGCTTGGATGTATCGAAGTGCCGCCTCAAAAAGAGATTTATCTGAAATTCTTCAAACCGCGTGGAGTGATTTCTGCCAATAGTCCTGTCCAACTATATAGCAAACGGTCTATCACAGCAGATTTCTATCCACCAGGAGCACCTGCTTCACTTCACAATGCGGGACGCTTGGATGGAGACAGCGAAGGTATTTTGTTGCTGACGACGGATGGGCACTTTTCACACTTTGTGACTTCGCCGGGAAGTGGCTTCGAAAAGGAATATATCGCGCTCACCAATTGTCAACGTGATAATAAGCCACCCTCAGAGGAATGCCTGAAATCTTTGTTGCAAGGGGTTGTCTTGAGAGATGGGCATCTCGCCAAGGCCACGGAGGCCAGTGTCACGGACTTTGATGGCTGCTATGCACGGCTGCGGATCGTGGTGACGGAAGGGCGCTTTCGCATGGTGCGGCGGATGCTGCGTGGCGTGGGATATGGCTGCATGCAGCTGTTGCGCGTGCGCACCTGTGGCATTGGCGATGCCATGATTCGACCCACCTTGCTGCAAGAAGCAGCAAAGGAGTCACTGCAAAAAGCAAAGCCTACAGTCCAGCCTGCAAGGCTGGCACAGAATTCGCAAGAACTTCTCCCAGGAGAGTTTGCACCAATAGAAGCAGAGGAGGTGGCGCGTATCTATGCTAGCTCGCTTCCTTCTGTCTGAGAGATCACCAGAGATCTGGGTAGTGTTTGCAAATGAGATAAATCTTCAGCTGCTGCACAATTATCCTGAGCCGAACAAATCAACAAATCTGTAGATTGTATCCGATTGTCATTTCACCTGCACCTGATGCTGGCTTTGTATAAGAAGTGGAGCAAACGCCACATAGCTTGTACGCACACAAACACAGAAACAGCTCACACAGTTGGAACACACGTAGCAGTATTTGGTGGTTTTGGCTGGCTATCATAGGTGGGATGCTGCATGTTCTGCACAGCAATTAGTGCGGAACCTGAGCTTATTGGCCTCTGAGCAGATGGGGTGGCCATTTGAGGGTTTCTGTCTTGAGGGTTTCTGTTGTGGATGTGGCTGGGTTGTATTCCAAGAAAAATTCATCAAATTAGAAGATTTCGAAACATTTTGACTCTTTCTAAATGCTCAGTTGTCAATCAGTTTCCTTGTGCCAATACTCAACCGTTCGCTTTTTGGCCCAGCCAAAGCCGTTGTGGCATTTGACTTCCTGCTGACCTTGCGAGTCGACTCTCCATTCATGCCTCGGGTGGCATAGTTCTGCTGATGGTTTTGGATTTGAAGGTTGGAACAGTTTTTTTTTGCAGGTTTTGCACATCGCTGCATCACTGGATGAGAGACTGACTTTTTTTACAGTTGCGATAATTGTGACACGGATGTTCAAGTTGAAAGACATAGACATGACATGAACATGTTTTTGAAGCATGTTTCAAATCATTGGATTCCCAGATTGTCCTTTTGTGCAAAAAATCTTCCATTGACAAGAGGCACTCGCTTTGCACAACTGCTCCTTGGCGTTTTGTGTTTTTTCTCTCGTAATTTTTCAGTTTTTTCCCACAAAAAACACCATGAAACTTGGAACAACCGCAAAAGGAGGGAGGGTTTAACTCTCCCAACCAATATTTTTTCAAGAGATATACAGTTTTTTTTGGGCAGACATATCTTACCTGGTGTATTTTTTGTCCTTGGAAAAAAGACAAAAACACCCTGCAGGTTTGCAGCAACTTGGGCAGCACTCGAATCCTAACAAGGAAAATCATGTCCAAGTCTCGTGCATCAAACTTCTAACCTCGACACTGCATAAGCTGGACGAGCGTTGGGTGGTGAAACCGTTTGGCAGTAGCGCAAATGGTTTCAGTACCAAGGAGAGGGTGATTGGATTCAGGTACACACAGTTTTTCGACAGGTGGCTCTAGCTATAGGGGATTTCAATTCACTTCAAGTGGTTGCAGAATTTGCAGGTCTGTTGCAGGGGGGATGTTGACCAGGGTGTTCGCTGGGTCCTGATGGCGCGTGTTGCTGGGAGGTGTCGGGAAGGGTGTCATGGTGGGGCTGATCGTGGGTGTTGGTGGGAGGGTGTCGCTGAAAAAAAGAGGGCAAAATCAAAGGAGACAGCCGAAAATAGTTGATACCTTTCCATGCTATTGTGGTACAATTTCAATCATTGAAGTGGAACCCTAGAAGGATCAGCTTTATTGAACAGCTGCCCCATTTTTTAACATGAAGAGATGGTCCGTGCAGGATTCAGACTTAGACTTGACATGCGTCATTCCTGGCAAATCCGTGGAGTATGCTCTCGAGATCTTTGCTGAGAATCGTAAAGTTGTGATGTCCACCTTGGAATCAGCTCCTGGTATCGAAGTTTTGCAAGAGATTTGGACGGCAAGAGTACCTGTGGTAAAGATGAAGTTTGCGGGCTTCCTGGAGGTGGGGAAGTGTGGATGGGATGGAGAGATGCCATGCCCAACCTCCACTTCAAGATTCCATAGTTCAAAGTCTTTTCAAGTCCTTTCCATCAAACCCCTATGTCTATCTTTTGTGATTTTACTCTGAAGCCTCTTAAAACTGGCGATATTTTTGTCGGAAAAAACCTCATCGACTTGTGTGTTCATCTTGTCTTGTCCCAGGTGGATCTTACCTTTCAAAACACTGCCGCTTTGGTGAACACGGAGCTGCTAAAGGCATACTCCAAGATGTGTCCACAGCTGCGCGAACTTGGCATTGCCGTGAAGCGTTGGGCCAAGGCCGTGCCTCTGGCGACAACCTTACAACGGAACCACCAGGTGGTGGGAAGTTGTGTCAAGAAGTAACCAGACATGTCGAGGGATTTTTAGATCCTAGGATCCAAAATCCGAATGTTACTATCTCCCAGATTCGTTGCAATTTTTGGTTGCGCCCGAAGTGGTTTCCACTTGATACTGCCAGAGAGGGTCCAATTTGGGTTGGGTTTCGATCTTTTGGTCAGCGTTTTGAAACGATCGATCTGATTTGGTTTCCGTTGTTTCCGTTGTTTGTTAAGAAAGCGGGGTATATTCCTCTATATAGAAAGGTCACTGCTTTTGGACTCTTCAACAGGCAATTGCCTGGTCTTTCACTAAACCTGAGCAGGTTTCTTTGCTCTTTGCCTGTTCAGGGTTTGGAGTCGTCATTTCATTTTCTCCACCACTGAGGCCGGTGTGTGCGGAGCACCCCAGGGTCATCTATCTTCATATTCTTTTACCTTGATGGCAATCTACTTCATGCAGACCTGCCATGGGATGCCTTGCTTACCAACAGACTCGTTCTCAGAGAATGGTCCCGTTCAAGCCTCAGTTTTGACCAGGCCAACACTTTTCATACATCCAAGTAGTTTGGTAAAATTCGACAAAGACAAAAACACTTAAGACATAAGACAAAAGGATTGAGGATGATGCTCACTTGATGAACAATATGTGTAGGGAGGTATATATCTTTTTTTTGTGTGTGTACTGCTTTGTTTCAACAAGGGGTCCCTGCTGGTTGCAGGCACCAAGCGTCCGCAATTTGCGGTGGGACAGCCCATTGCCCGTGTCGGCCCTGCTGATGCAGTTCTGTCTGTTCTACTCCCATGAGTTCCAATGGGGCACTGAGGTTGTATCTCCACGTCTTGGTTGTAGAATGAGGACACATTTGTGGCCAACCAAAGTTCATTTTGCTTGGCCAGTCTCAACAAAAGGGGAACCCCGAAACCCCGAGGTCCAAGTGGGGAGGAAGTCCGAACCCCCGAATTTTAGACCTTTAAAATTGTTTCCGTATATATATATATATATATATATAGTAGTNTGTTTCCGTATATATATATATATATATATATAGATGGATTCGTGGAGTGACAGCCGTCATTCCAGGATTACGGAGCAATGCTTCAGCTGGTTGGACCAATGGGGCGACTCCCGTCTGCACATTGAAGATCCCTTCCTGTTGGAGAGGAATCTGAATTGCGTGCTTGGCTCCTGGCAAGAAGGTACCTCATGCTTGCGTCTACAAGTCTTTTGTGCTATTGTAGTTGTTTCAAAGCAGGCTGTGTGGTGTTGTATTCAGCTCATCTTGAGTTGTCTTTAATCTTTAAGTCTCGAGTCAGGAAGTATTTTGATCTTGGGACCATGTGAGTCAACGGTGGTTGATACGCCCCGAGGATGATGCAAAGATCTAAGAACATTTTGAATTTCTGAATGGATTGCGGGAATTGAAGCACTATGCAGAATATTCCATGAATTTGCAGAATATGTATTCTTTATGAGGAGATTCATTCAGCCCTTCAGCAATCCACACCGTTGAACCCGTCCAGGCAGGCTACGTGACGTCCTTCAGGAAAGTGCGGTGGCGATGATTGCTGGAAAGCTGCCAAGGTGGGTCAATTGGGTCAATGCTAGGATCCACCCTTGGTGAGAGTTAGTCGCAGACGTTTGGTTTAAATATTGATCTTACATTTGGAC
This sequence comes from Breviolum minutum Mf 1.05b.01, assembly GCA_000507305.1. Lineage (NCBI taxonomy): Eukaryota > Dinophyceae > Suessiales > Symbiodiniaceae > Breviolum > Breviolum minutum. The sequence goes on along the minus strand of DF241966.1, from coordinate 48,136 downwards.
ACCAATCATTTTTGGAACTGCACTTTAAGTGTTTGAATATCCCCCTGTCCTTGATAGCCTTGAGAACAGAACATGGACACAAGTGCCAAGCAGATAGCACAACCCTTTCAAGGGAGTTAAGTAGAGCTCTGATAGATTCCAAGTGCCTACCTCCGGGTCACGTGGTGCAGTTCAGTTTTGGTGTTTTTGCTGCAGGGTTTCATGTCTTCTAGATTCGTCTTCTATTTGGTTGCAGGTGCTTGGACAGCACAGCCAACACAGAGGCTTGTTGGGTGGGCAGAAGATGTTTGTAGTTGTAGTTGTAGTTGCGTCTATCGAGCGAGAAATAGAAACTCCTGCCAGCTTTTCATGATTGACTATAAGTGCGTCGATGTGAATGAGCTACCTTCAAAGTCTTGGCAAAAGACTCATCCAATCAATGACCAGGATGGATAAGCCAAAGTTCCTGGTAGATAGGAAGAAAGGGCGAAAAAAATTGCATCACAGCTTTTTTTTGTTGCCTTCAGTTCAAGAGATGTGCCTGAACGTGAGGACACAGCAAGTACCGAGACTCCGGCATCTGGACTCGCAGACAAGACACCAGCGTTGTCATCAGATGCTGAAGATGTCCACAAGCCTGTGACGAAGGCGCGAGCTTGTGAAAAAGTTCGTTTTTGACATTTTGAGACTATCCGAGAATGGGTATGCAATAGGTAGGTCCGGATACGTGGTTGACTTGGACGGGAGATATTTGTCAAGGCCAGTTGCTTAAGGACAGCACAAGAATGGAACAAACACAATCCAAATTTGGCAATTTTTGTTCCCTCCCAAGTGGCTCCCAAGTGGCTCCCAAGTTGTTGCACCACCTTCCGAAAAAGCCTTCTCACAATCATACATATCATTACATATCTCTGTTGAAAACACAAAAGTCGTCAAACTTGTGGCAGGAGGGTCGAGTCCTGGATGTTCCTCCTGGCACCTTCATGGTGGATTCCGGGCCCCGTGCTTCTCCTGAGCCATTCGAGGTGCCACGCACCAGCCTTGGCTTCGGGACCCGAGTGGCCAGACCTACCCCGGCCACAGCGGCCCCCCCTACCATCCTGGAAGATGACGACGAGACAGCGAGGCGTTTGGCGGAGATGTTGAGCAATAAGGTCTTACATTTGTAAAAAGACAATCCTTGAGCTACTCATGTGAAGAGTTGAAAGAAAGCAATTCCAGCATGAAAGAAAGCAATTCCAGCATCTAAGCATTTCAAAAGAATCCAGTGAAACCTCTTTACATGTGGAATGCGTGCGGGGCCTTCCGGCCGCCACGCCTTAGTGAAGGCTTTTCAAAAGCCTGAATTTGACGCAGCTTTTTTTTGCGAGTCCAGCAGAAGGCGCGACTCTGAAGTTTCTCCAAGATGCAGGGCTTGTGTTCAGCCTGATCGTGATCTCCATAGATCACTGCAACTGGCAGCATCTTTTGCAGCTGGTCTCAAGACCTGCTCCGGCAATACAAGCTGAACTGCGATATCTGAGAGGTCTACACTCTAGGTTACTCTTTAGTGAAGACTGCGTTTCAAGATTCACGTACAGGGTGCTCGGTCAAGATTTCGAAGCGGAATCTGCCAAACCCCACTCTTGTCCTTTGAGTTGGAAGGCATTCCTTTAGAGACGTTCTCCCTTTGCCCGAGCATGTGTCAGTTTGGATAGTGCAACTTTGATTTCAGACTGGGGTATACCTCATATGTACATGTTTTGTGGATTGTTCTGCATAGTCAGTTTTTTGTTTTTTGTTTGGACGGCGCAATTTTCCGGAGGCTGTCTCAAATTTGTCTTGTTATCTACATTGATTGTCCAACCGACGATGTGAGTGTCATTGTCGTCCGCCACTGTTTCGAGCGCCTTGAGACGCATTTCCACCAACAGAAGGTAATGCAAAAGGAAGATTCGTGAGATCCTGGAGAGGTTTGAGGTCAATCATGGCTGTATGACTTTCATCTGGGCTTGAATGCTCAAGATTGACATTATGATCAGAAATCATGGATTAGCACTAGAATGCGCTGAAGATCACAACACCATTCTCAGGTCCAGCCGTTCTGTGCTGCTGGGCAACCAGACGTGAGTTCATGGCGGCTGGTCATGTTGAAAGTAGGTGGCGCAGGGGAGAGATGGGAGGTCTTGGGAGTTTTTGAAAAGACTTTTTCTGTTTTCAAAGTGTTTGATCTTATGTTCTTGGAAGCTGATGACACACTGGGTACAACGGATGCAATGGATACGATGGCACAAGAAGTAGTGCTGGGCGTTGTCGGAGGTGCTAGTTAAAAGACTCTGAAGCCTTTGACTGCTAGAGCGCAACTTTGCGAGTACTCTTAGACTTGGAAGACTTTGACAGCACTTTTCACGAAAGCTGGACTTCTGCAGCTGGAGTTTCTTTTGTGTACATAATTTCATTCGTTTGCTCATGGCCAGTAAGCTGCGTGTTAACCCGCGCGTGTGGGGCACGCCACCCTGCAACCCAGATGTGCGTGTAGAGTCTAGCCCTGAAGTGGCCATGCATGTGAGCTTTGCCCGTGCTTTTGCGCTTGCTGTTTTTTTCCTACCAAACGCCCGCTTGGTGTTTTCACCCTAATTTCAGGTTTGCGTTGGTGAGTAGAATTTGTGTTTGTTAATGTTTGGTGCTGAAGTAGAAACGGGAAACTGCCACTGTTGTCGCTTTACTATGTGAACATTGTGTGAGTTTGTCACAAGTCACGTGACTAGATGCTGAAAACATTCGAATTAGGCGATGCAAACATCTTCAACTATCAGCCAATTCTAGTTGCGCTCAAACTCGTTCCGCTTGCCGAGTTTGGAAAACCAATCCCATAGAGGATAGCTTTGAGAAGCCACCAATCCTCCAAACTCGCTGTGCTGCTGGTGCCAGGTACTAGCAGTCGCTTGAAGCGGATGCTCCCAGAGCAGCGGGTCTTGCCCTTGGCTCGATCGGATGGAGGTGGTGCGAAGAGTTGGCTGGATGAATTTCGATGAACCGATAACCTTGTTGGAGGTGAGGTTGCCATGCATGGCCACTTCTGGATTTGACCATTTGGGCTGGTGGAAGTGGGGCATGTTGTGAGAATGCCTGGCAACATTTTATCTCAGAACAAGCTGCTCAAGCATGTTCTCCATTATTCTCTTACTCTGTAGGACAGCAAAAGTGATTGATTTCGAGCTGATTGCCCCCAATCATGTGGAGGCCTGTGTTTCCATGTTTTTCAGGGATGTCCTCCAGGAATTCATGAGCAAACTTTCGCACTTCACAGCACTTGCAAATTTTGCACATTCCAAAAATCTTACACACGCAAAGGCTTTGTCGCCATGGCAAAGATTTGGCGTGCATCTTTCACTGATCAAAGAGTGGTGAATCTGATACTTGTAGAAGCAGATGAACTCGAAAAGCTGGGGAAGGCTCGTCAATTTGCGAGCCTGGCCCAGCAAGTGCTTGACATGCCAAATTGCCAAGATTGTTGGAAAGAGTGGCCCTTTGAGAGCGCCCTAGGCCTGAACGAACTGTTGCAGCAAGTGGAGGATGGCTGGGAGAAAAGCCATGCTACATATTTTAGTCAGAGCTTTCAGACAGCAGAGCTTCACGCTGTAGGATTGGGGAGTGACTCTTCTGAGAAACCATCAAGCAGTTTGTTGTTTGATACCTTTTACATCCCTTTACTTTTCTTTCATACCTTGAAGCAACACTACTAACCACAGTTTCAAACCTTGTTTCTAATCTCAGTTGATGGCTGCAACCCCACCATCCTTTGAGAGAGTGCCATTGTGACATGATGCCATGTGATGTGAGATGCAGATTTTGTTTTTCAGTGTTGCAGGTAACAAGAAGGGCAGGTGGCGCGCCGGACTCTTGGCTTTGGCGCTTGGAGGGCTCTTGGCCGATTCCTCCCTTGATGTCCCAAAGGAACTTTCTGAATACCTTCAGCTGGCGAGGGAGCAAAGCATCAAACAATTGCAGCTATGCCCTGGGAAACTTGACACATGTGGGAAGCTGGAAGAAGGAAGAGGCCCAAAGGAGTGCAAGGACTGGATTGAGGAAGAGGACTGGCTGCCAGAATCTGGCTCTTGGGTTTGGTGGCTAGACCAGCAAACCTTGGCAGTGTTGTGCGAGGACTTAGGGGCTCAAGTTTTTGCAGGTGCCAAACAATGGCTCTTGGAAGCGATGGGAGGTGCCGACTGCACTGAGGAGGATGGGAAGGCTGCTTTCGGTTGGCAGATCAAAAAGGTCTTTCCAGACATCTTCTGGTATCCAACGCTCTTCAAGCATCAAGAGTCCAATTACCAGGCGAGAAGCACGAGCAGCACCAAAACCTTCCATAACCTTCTTTACCTCCAACACTTACATTTTACTTGCCTTTTGATTTCGGATGTTATAAGTTATCAGTTATAAGGCTTTTCGCCCAAGATCTGGTTCAGGGTTTCTGAGATTTTCTTAGATTTTCTTCCATTCTTAGTTCCTTTCAGTTTGGACCCTTACAATGCTTCCAGGTTGTTGGCATTGGCAGAGACATCGATCACCGTCGTCGCGCAGCTTATCTGGGCTTTGCTGCCCTGAGTGGCCATCACTATGAAGAGGGATTGCGGCGCCTGGTGGTTGAGGAGGTTTGGGGCAGCTGTTGGTTTCCGCAGCACCGAATTGATCGATTCTACGATGTAGACTCCTGCGGCTTTTGGCTCAACATGCAGATGTGGAAGGAAGGCCATGCAAATCAGAGGCCATTTCTTGAAGAACACATGAGGCAAGTGGGGATGCCCATTGCTGAAAAAACTTTCAAAGATATCCGCATGAACTGCCAGCCGGCTCTCTTAGAAGATTTGAAACGGCATGGAAGAAGCTATGCAGAGATTGACCTAACAAAGACTGGCTATCCATGGCCGAAAGTCCTTGCAGGGCATGCTGAGTGCGAGTTCATCGTGGGAAAGGGGGTTGAAAGAATTGCCATCGTGGTGGACAAGGAAACACCTCGGGATGCACATCAAGAAACAGAGTTGATCCATTTCGTTGTATGGACTGTGGATGGCCAAAGGCACAGTTTCGATTGTCTGAAGCGTACGCACAAAACGAAGTGTGAGCTGCGCACGTCCAAAGATGAGACTCTGGCATTTCGACTTGCGGCAGGTTGGAAAGTAAGGAAGAGATGGGAGGCCTACATCCCCAATGTCTTCCAAAATTTGATCCGACTTTTCAAAAAAAGTGTTCGACCCAGTGGATTGGATGATGCAGACTGGCAGCAGCCAAGCCACAAATCTGATTTGCATGTCCGGAGCTAAGTTTGCCATGCTGTTTGGACATTTTGCACATTGACATGTTTTAAGTCACAAATGGTTGCGCTTTCAACCGGGGTAGTGAATCTGGCCCAACAAACGAAAAGACTTCCATCTCAAAAACAACGAATCAGTTGATATATACCTATATATAATTATATATATATATATAAATGTCAAAGCAGTACGCTTTGATTCCTGGCGAGGGAATATGTGGGGGACTGTACCAGTATGGGGTTGTTTAGTTGTTTTTGCTGAGCCGCAACCTTGCAGAGGCATGGACGCTATCTGGAGAGCTTGTAAGCAAATTCAATAGCTGGCTGGACAAGAAGACCGTCAGATGTGAAGCTCTGGAAGAGCTTCAGCATGAGAGCTTGGATGAAACCGTGGAAGGCCGGAGATGATGACAAGCAGAATTTGCCTGGATCTACAGCCTCATATGACTCATGTGCATATAGTTAGTTTCTAGGTCAAGGCAGTCTAAGCTTCAAATCTTTTTAGGCAAGCCAAGGTTGCCAATTAAAAGTAGAGCATGCTTGACTTGTAGCGTGGCCACAAAACCTAGCACGCTCCTCATGCGTTGCAAAGGCCTGTGTCGTGCTTGCGATGGCAATCTGCAGAATGACTCGAACCTTGGTAAGAATCGTGAAGATCAGTCTGCGCCCAGCATGCAGAGGTTTTCCCCCCTTCAAAAGTTGCTGTTGGACGAAGTGCTTCAGGGAGATTCCCACCTGCTGAAACAGCTAGATCCTTCCCGTTGTCAACATTCAGAGTGGTGGTGGGAGTGGCACAGCGCAGATGAAGACATCAGATTCTCGCACGACGAGGTCAGTAGGACATTTCTTCATGGCCACACAGGGCGGGCGCTTAGTGATTTGGTTGCGCAGCTTGTTGCCAACCCTCGGGATTCTGAAAATATCCCTGCCCTGGTAGCTGTGAAGCGTCAGGGTGTGCTGCATGTGACCATGGGCAATAGGCGCCTGAAATGTTACAAGGAGGCCTTGAAGAAAGGAAGGAATTGCTTTTTCAAGGTCATCGTTCATGAGTTCCCTGACTGCAGGGGCATTTCGGATCCTGCTTTGCGCAACGCTTTCAAATTGAAGGTCATACAGGCCATGAGTACGGAAAATCACGGTCAGGAAGTAGACTTTCACCCATCGAAGCGACGCAAGTTTTATCGGTAAAAAGTACCTTGCCCAAAGCGGCAAATGGCACTTTGCAAGATGGCTGCAGATCCAAGTTGCAGTCCATTTTGATTGCACTTCAAAGTTTAAAGATTTGGTTGCCAAAAAGCACGCAGAAAACACACGAAAACGCAACATCAGAGTGAGAGCCAAACGTCTGGAATCCCAAAACGTGTAGCAAAACGTCGAGTGAAAACTTGTACATATCGATGATCTGTTTTGTGAGTTTTTTTGTAGCTTGTTGATACATCAGCCTTGTTTGTTTTCCTTTGATCATCACTTAGTTGGAATTGAAGCAGAGTGAATTTCCAGAGACCAGGAAGCTCTTGTGATTTCTACATCTTTTTACATGATTTTGGTAATTTCCACATGATCGCGTTACCAGTTTTTGTTGTAAACTGCGACGACGATGTGTCATGACGTGTCAGTTGTGACGGACGAATGATGACCCACACAATGACGGATGGATCGAATGCAGCAGCATAAGAAACTTCCATCATGAGTCAACTACTTTGCATGGTTCCCTCGAACGTTTGCAAGTGTGACGTGCATGCGCTGCGCTGAGGTCTTCCCATTGTTGTCATTCAGTGCCCTGACACGTTGAGGGCGAAGTGGGATGGCCTGACATAGTGAAATCCATATTTTCCAAGTGCATAGCAGGTTGGAGACACGGAGCTACATACAAATTCAATCTGATCTGATGCATGTAGTCACGTTGGCGTGTTTTGTTGTGCACCTCTGTATTGCCATAGTGGATCTAGCTAGTGCAAATGGACATGTTTAAATGGACGTAAAAGCCTTAAAGAAAACAGTTGTTTTACCACTTATCAGGCTTGTTGAACTAAACCTTGAACTAAACCTCATGAAGAGGTGCCACAGCAGTCACCTTTTCGCGAGGTTTCGAGGTTTCGCTGCGTTCCTTGTCGTCGGAGAGAAGATGATTGAAGTGGCAATTCGAAATCTCGGCGGCTAATTTGAACTTCAAACAAACGTTTGAAGTTCAAGTTGGCCGCCTGGCGGCCCCTGATGGCCCCTGAAATGGTGAGGAAAGGCCACACTGAACTCCACTTGGATGAGCACAGCAGTTCGTCAAAGTGGAGTTCGGTGTGGCCTTGCCAGCACTGCTTCAAGGCTGCCGCTGAACGCTATGACATGAAAGGTTCAGTGCAGAGCAACCGCACCGTAGGTCGAAATGAAACAAGACAGGTATAACCAGGTGGTCAGATTTGAAGAGATTGCAGTCGTTAGAGAAAGCACTGAAAGAGATAGACATCAATGTTTGGAATTTGGGGATGTCGTGAGATGGAATCTGTTTGTAGCATCGGGAGAAAACCCAGTGAGAAGAACGGACCGGAAGGGTATCTTCAAGGCCGCCAGCCCTGAAAAAATCCCGAACACCATTTATTTACGGTAAAGATTTCAAACAATTATATACAAAAGAGCAACAGAACATCCAGCCATTCAAATATTTACCAAGTTTCAAGAGGAAATTCCCTTCCCGGCATCAAGCAATTTGATTTTTTTGTCTTTCCGGAACATTGCTTAGTCTTAGTCCTTCCGGAACTCTTGGATCACCCTGGTTTTGAAGCAAGAGACTGAAGGGGGGTCACATTTGCATCACAGTGATGCAAACAATTAAGAAACATTGGCTAAATCATGGCTCATGATCCTTGTTGGTTTGCAGGCTCAAATTCGGCCAGTTCTTGCTCCGATTTGATGCCATGCCACTGAAAAACAGTGCTTTCTCCAGCTTTGCTTGTGTTCTGGCTTGATTTGTTATTGAAAGCTTTGCCTTAAAAACAGAAGTTATTTTATACATCATGTATTGGCAATCCTAGCTTTGCTAAAACCCCGAGCCGGATTCATTGAGACTGAAATTCCCCTATTGCTGCAGTGAATCTCTCATCTTTCGGGCTCGAGAAAGAGTCTTTTGAGTTGAGCCTCTCAGTAGTCTTCCTATTCGGTCGCTGCACATCTTTTTTCCTACAAAATGTGGACTCCTGCAAGCAGCTTGGTTGAAGCCATGCGCAAGAGTGCACCTTCATAAGATCTCTTGTAAGTCGTAAGTCTGAGGAATAAATTGCAAATAGAGGTATTCAGTATTCATAGAAAATTCTAAGTGTATGTAGATGGTAGATATACTTATTTCTATTGAGCAACTGTCACAGAAAGCCTACAGCTGGGACGCTTTCAAGACGTCGTGTTTTGCTGAGTCATGGCAGTTTCTCCGAGGAACTGGTCGAGCAGCCAGCCGGCTTTGGAAGCAAGGCTCCAGCCGTAGCTATTCAGGTGCCTTTGGACGCCCTATTGCTGGCCGTGTATTCATCAATTTCACAGTGCAGAGAAAACCGCTTTGATGTCTAGAATTACGAAAGCCAGCCGGTAGNTATAGATGGTGGCAACTCAAGTATTTTTTATTTTCACGTGGGGAAATGCTCCAATTTGACCAGCATATTTTTCAAAAAGGTTGAAACCACCAATCAGTTGAGTCTTTCATGCTCTTTCAGTTTCCCTACGGACATCATGCTTGGTTTCAAACAGCCAATCTGGTTTTTGAGATATGAAACTTGTGGAATAACACAAATTTGCCAGTTTAGGAAACAGCTTGGTTTTGAGAGTGTAAGGTCACTAGTGCTGCCTCTTCATCCTGTTTTTGGGATGTATTTGCTGAATCAGGGTGAGCTCACTTGCGGTGCGACATGGCATGCGGCTGGCCTCGTCACGCGATTTCATGGTGGCAACAATTTTCGGCCGTGGCATGATGAGGTGGACATGGTAAAACCTGGAAAACCTGGATGACTAGACAGATGAACCAGCTTTAATTGCGCCTTGTGAACTGCTACACCGCCAGGGTGTCAACCTCTTCACCCAGTGGCAATCCGAAGGCAGGAACGAAAGGAAATGACAGATTTTGCTGTGCTGTGCATTTTTTTCTACAGCAAAGTTTTGTTTTCAGTTTTCTGAATTCCTGGCTGTTAGGTACTCCACTAAGTTTCCACACACCAGGCTCCATCAGACTCATTCCAAACGAGCCGGGTTCTTACAGGGCGATCAGCGGAAAGATTCATGAGACCAGGTGGCAGACAATGACAGAAGGGTTAGGGCAGCCGTTGGTTTCCGCAGCACCGGATTGATCGATTCTACGATGTAGACTCCTGCGGCTTTTGGCTCAACATGCAGACATGGAAGACAGGCCATGAAAATCAGCAGCCTTTTTTTGAAGAAAACATGAGGCAAGTAGGGACGCCCATTGCTCATAAAGCTTTCAAAGATATCCGGATGAACTGCCAGCCGGCTCTCTTAGAAGATTTGGAACGGCGTGGAAGAAGCTATGCTCTGACGCCGTTCCAAATCTTCTAAGAGAGTATGGCCGAAAACCTTGCAGGGCATGCTGAGGGCAAGTGCATCGTGGGACAGGGGGTAAAAAGAATTGCCATCGTGGCGGACAAGGAAACACCTCGGGATGCACATCAGGAAACAGACTTGATCCATTTCGTCGTATGGACTGTGGATGGCCAAAGGCACAGTTTCGATTGTCTGAAGCGTACGCACGAGACGAAGCGGGAGCGGCGCACGTCCAAAGATGAGACTCTGGCATTTCGACTTGCCGCAGGTTGGAAAGTAAGGAAGAGATGGGAGGCCTACATCCCCAATGTCTTCCAAAATTTGATCCGACTTTTCAAAAAAAGTGTTCGACCCAGAGGATTGGATGATGCAGACTGGCAGCGGCCAAGCCACAAATCTGATTTGCATGTCCGGAGCTAAGTTTGCCATGCTGTTTGCACATTTTGCACATTGACATGTTTTAAGTCACAAATGGTTGTGCTTTCAACCGGGGTAGTGAATCTGGGCCAACAAGCGAAAAGACTTTCATCTCAAAAACAACGAATCAGTTGATATATACGCTTATATACGTATATATATATATATATCAAAGCAGTAGGCTTTGATTCCTGGCGAGGGAATATGTGGGGGACTGTACCAGTATGGGGTTGTTTAGTTGTTTTTGCTGAGCCGCAACCTTGCAGAGGCATGGACGCTATCTGGAGTGCTTGCAAGCAAATTCAATGACTGGCTGGACAAGAAGAACGTCAGAGCTTCAGCATGAGAGCTTGGATGAAACCGTGGAAGGCTGGAGATGATACCAAGCAGAATTTGCCTGGATCTACAGCCTCATATGACTCGTGTGCATATAGTTAGTTTCTAGGTCAAGGCAGTCTAAGCTTCAATTTTGAGATATATACTTTTATAGACCAGCTATAGCCGACTTCCATGGCTAAACATGCTTAACTTTTTAAAGGCAAGCAAAGGTTGCCAATTAAAAGTAAAGCATGTTTGACTTGTAGCGTGGCCACAAAACCTAGCACGCTCCCCATGCATTGCAAAGGCCTGTGTCGTGCTTGCGATGGCAATGTGAAGAATGACTCGAACCTGGGTAAGAATCGTGAAGATCAGTCTGCACCCAGCATGCAGAGGTTTTCCCCCCTTCAAAAGTTGCTGTTGGATGAAGTGCTGAAGGGAGATTCCCACCTGCTGAAACAGCTGGATCCTTCCCGTTGTCGACATTCAGAGTGGTGGTGGGAATGGCACAGCGCAGATGAAGACATCAGTTTTCGCACGAGAATGTCAGTAGGACATTTCTTCATGGCCACCCAGGGCTGGCGCTTAGTGATTTGATTGCGCAGCTTGTTGCCAACCCTAGGGATTCTGAAAGTATCCCTGCCCTGGTAGCTGTGAGGCGTCAAGGCGTGCTGCATGTGATCATGGGCAATAGGCGCCTGAAATGTTACAAGGAGGCCTTGAAGAAAGGAAGGAATTGTTTTTTCAAGGTCATCGTTCATGAGTTCCCTGACTGCACGGGCATTTCGGATCCTGCTTCGCGCTGGGCTTTCAGGTTGAAGGTCATACAGGCCATGAGTACCGTAAATCACGGTCAGGAAGTGGACTTTCACCCATCGAAGCGACGCAAGTTCTATCGGTAAAGAGTACCTTGCCCAAAGCGGCAAATGGCACTTTGCAAGATTGCTGCAGATCCAAGTTGCAGTCCATTTTTTGGCATTGCACTTCAAAGTTTAAAGATTTGGTAGCCAAAAAGCACGCAGAAAACAGACGAAAACGCAACATCAGAGTGATCAGAGCCAAACATCTGGAATCCCAAAACGTGTAGCAAAACGTCGAATAAAAACTTGTACGTATCGATGATCTGTTTTGTGAGTTTTTTTTGTAGCTTGTTGATACATCAGCCTTGTTTGTTTTCCTTTGATCATCACTTAGTTGGAATTGAAGCAGAGTGAATTTCCAGAGACCAGGAAGCTCTTGTGATTTCTACATCTTTTTACATGATTCTGGTAATTTCCACATGATCGCGTTACCAGTTTTTGTTGTAAACTGCGACGACGATGATGTGTCATGACGTGTCAGTTGTGACGGACGAATGATGACCCACACAATGACGGATGGATCGAATGCAGCAGCATAAGAAACTTCCATCATGAGTCAACTACTTTGCATGGTTCCCTCGAACGTTTGCAAGTGTGACGTGCATGCGCTGCGCTGAGGTCTTCCCATTGTTGTTCTGGTCAAGCGATGTGGTGGTGCAGCCCTACAATTCAGTGCCCAGACACGTTGAGGGCGAAGTGGGATGGCCTGACATAGTGAAATCCATATTTTCCAAGTGCATAGCAGGTTGGAGACACGGAGCTACATACAAATTCAATCTGATCTGATGCATGTAGTCACGTTGGCGTGTTTTGTTGTGCACCTCTGTATTGCCATAGTGGATCTAGCTAGTGCAAATGGACATGTTTAAATGGACGTAAAAGCCTTAAAGAAAACAGTTGTTTTACCACTTATCAGGCTTGTTGAACTAAACCTTGAACTAAACCTCATGAAGAGGTGCCACAGCAGTCACCTTTTCGCGAGGTTTCGAGGTTTCGCTGCGTTCCTTGTCGTCGGAGAGAAGATGATTGAAGTGGCAATTCGAAATCTCGGCGGCTAATTTGAACTTCAAACAAACGTTTGAAGTTCAAGTTGGCCGCCTGGCGGCCCCTGATGGCCCCTGAAATGGTGAGGAAAGGCCACACTGAACTCCACTTGGATGAGCACAGCAGTTCGTCAAAGTGGAGTTCGGTGTGGCCTTGCCAGCACTGCTTCAAGGCTGCCGCTGAACGCTATGACATGAAAGGTTCAGTGCAGAGCAACCGCACCGTAGGTCGAAATGAAACAAGACAGGTATAACCAGGCTGTCAGATTTGAAGAGATTGCAGTCGTTGGAGAAAGCACTGAAAGAGATAGACATCAATGTTTGGAATTTGGGGATGTCATGAGATGGAGCATCCGGAGACAACCCAGTGAGAAGAACGGAAGGGTATCTTCAAGGCCGCCAGCCCTGAAAAAATCCCGAACATCATTTACTTACCGTAAAGATTTCAAATAATTATATATATAAGAGCAACAGAACATCCAGCCATTCAAATATTTACCAAGTTTCAAGAGGAAATTCCCTTCCCGGCATCAAGCAATTTGATTTTTTTGTCTTTCCGGAACATTGCTTAGTCTTAATCCTTCCGGAACTCTTGGATCACCCTGGTTTTGAAGCAAGAGACAGAAGGGGGTTCACATTTGCATCACAGTGATGCAAACAACTTTAAGAACATTGGCTAAATCATGGCTCATGATCCTTGTTGGTTTGCAGGCTCAAATTCGGCCAGTTCTTGCTCCGATTTGATGCCATGCCACTGAAAAACAGTGCTTTCTCCAGCTTTGCTTGTGTTCTGGCTTGATTTGTTATTGAAAGCTTTGCCTTAAAAGCAGAAGTTATTTCATACATCATGTATTGGCAATCCTAGCTTTGCTAAAACCCCGAGCCGGATTCATTGAGACTGAAATTCCCCTATTGCTGCAGTGAATCTCTCATCCTTGGGGCTCGAGAAAGAGTCGGTTGAGTTGAGCCTCTCAGTAGTCTTCCTCTTCGGTCGCTGCACATCTTTTTTCCTACACAATGTGGACTCCTGCAAGCAGCTTGGTTGAAGCCATGCGCAAGACGCAAGAGTGCACATTCATAAGATCTCTTGTAAGTCGTAAGTCTAAGGAATAAATTGCAAACAGAGGTATTCAGTATTCATACAAACTTCTATATAAGTGTATGTAGATGGTAGATATAACTTTCACAGAAAGCCTACAACTGGGACGCTTCCAAGATGTCGTGTTTTGCTGAGTCATGGCAGTTTCTCCGAGGAACTGGTCGAGCAGCCAGCCGGCTTTGGAAGCAAGGCTCCAGCCGTAGCTATTCAGGTGCCTTTGGACGCCCTATTGCTGGCCGTGTATTCATCAATTTCACAGTGCAGAGAAAACCACTTTGATGTCTAGAATATGGGACCATGAGAATCTTCAGAATCATGCAATCATGCAGCTGATTTCTGGCATCTCATTCGTAGCCAGGTGTCATCGTGGGTGGTGGCGTCACTGGCTGTGCCATGCTGTATAACCTGGCGCAGCGTGGTGTGAAGTGCGTACTCTTTGAGAAGGTGGGTCTTTGACTATATAGCTGGTGGCAACTCAAATATTTTTTATTTTCACCTGGGGAAATGCTCCAATTTGACCAGCATATATTTCAAAAAGGTTGAAACCACCAATATGTTGAGTCTTTCATGCTCTTTCAGTTTCCCTACGGACATCATGCTTGTTTTCAAACAGCCAATCTGGTTTTTGAGATATGAAACTTGTGGAAAAACACAAATTTGCCAGTTTAGGAAACAGCTTGGTTTTAAGAGTCTAAGGTCACTAGTGACCACTAGTGCTGCCTCATCCTGTTTTTGGGATGTATTTGCTGAATCAGGGTGAGCTCACTTGCGGTGCGACATGGCATGCGGCTGGCCTCGTCACGCGATTTCATGGTGGCAACAATTTTCGGCTGTGGCATGATGAGGTGGACATGGTAAAACCTGGAAAACCTGGATGACTAGACAGATGAACCAGCTTTAATTGCGCCTTGTGAACTGCTACACCGCCAGGGTGTCAACCTCTTCACCCAGTGGCAATCCGAAGGCAGGAACGAAAGGAAATGACAGATTTTGCTGTGCTGTGCATTTTTTTCTACAGCAAAGTTTTGTTTTCAGTTTTCTGAATTCCTGGCTGTTAGGTACTCCACTAAGTTTCCACACACCAGGCTCCATCAGACTCATTCCAAACGAGCCGGGTTCTTACAGGGCGATCAGCGAAAAGATTCATTAGACTAGGTGGCAGACAACGACAGAAGGGTTACTGGGTTTATCATAAGCCGAGGAAGGACTACATAGATGAAGTTGCGGGCTTAGTTAGAAAAGAATTCCACAAGGTTGTCTCGTCAACTCTTCTCGTAGACAATGCTGAGGGAGAACTCGGATGTCGTATTAATGAAAGGGGGCTATTGGAGCCAAGGCCAAGTATCAGGTAAGCAAAGCTAAGATCTTCTCCTCTTTGTTTGAATGTGAAACGCATCATATGATCTCGGTCAAAGATATCAAGGACCGGATGCTGGGTCAGTGGGTCATGATATTGGCACAAATCCTCACGTCTTTGTTTTGGTGAGGGGGCAGATGGTACTTCTCGAAGAAAAAAGCATACTTCTTATCACTCTGATTTGGGAACGGCAGTCTTCTTGGACACTGTATTATCATGTGAAGCAAGATCACTTGAAAGTTTGGAACTCTTCAAGGACATCAACCTTAGGGGGGACATCCTTAGTCAAATTCGTGGCTCCTTCCAGTTGGCCTCTGGTGCAGGAGAAGCATCCCTTGGTGAACTTGGAGGAGACTGATATCTACGGTGGCATCTTCACAGAAGGAGATGGCCACATCGATCCCAGTAGTGTCACCAATGCCTTCGCGGACCGTGCCAAAGGTGTGGTGGAAACAGGTCAAAGAGGTCAAACAGGTGGTCATTCTCGTTGACTTGGGATGTGATGTTGGGAAATGCTGGATAGAATTTGATGTGTTAAGAATCGGAAGATGTTCATTTGTATCTGCGTGGACAGGTCTGGGGGGCGTTATTGAGCAGAAGACAGAGGTTATAGGCGAAGGGATTGGAAGTTGGCATGATTTTAAACTCACTTGCTTCTGTCGCGTTTTTTTTTTGTGTTGGCTGAAAAACCCCAAGGAAAAATGGATAACTACAACTCGCAAATTGCCGTAGTTGTGTAGGATCTGAAAAAAAACAACCACCTTGCAACAACATTCGTTATGATTCGAAGCCATTTTTGGAGGCCTCAAGCTGCTGCCAAATCACCAGTGGGAGGTCATCACCCGGACAGCCAAAGGTGGGGGTATTTTCGAGTCATTGAACAGCTGTTTTTTTTTGACCTTGGATTTTTGTTGGTTTTTTTCGAGGTGAGGAAAAACGAACAGTGGCGGATTTTGTGATCAACGCAGCTGGTCTTTGGTGTGACAAAGTTGGTGCTATGGCTGGTGTTCGAGTACCATCTGTGGTATTGCAACATCAGTGACCCAGGGAGAGGGTGAGTGAAATCTGAGAGACATTTGCGTGGTAACATACTATACCAATTTCCTTAGCAGGTCCAGTTGTGTGATGTTTGTGTGGATGGGTCAGTGAAATCTGAGAAACTATACTCATTCTCGGTTTTTGTGTAATTTTGGAAAACTAGGCATTCCACTACGATTAGATGTGTCACAGTAATTCTGTATGCACATTTCCGAGTCGCCCTGTGTTGTTTGCAGCAGCCATTTGAGTACAGCTGCGCTGAATGAGAACAAAATTAAAAAACAATGATTGTTGCTCAGTGCCTTCCCTTTGTTCATTTATATATGCCATTTTCTTGTCACATGGTTTCCAATTCCAATCGGAGTGCAGCAGTTTAAAACTTACAATTGACAAACTGCGATGTGTTTTTTTCCTTCCGTTCTGCTCTTTGTATCACCATGGCCATGGCCATGGGTCACGGTATGACTTGGAGCCTTCAACCTTTCCAGAGGCCCGCAACGCCTATGCGGTCGCTACCCTGTCGATCGGCCAATGCCATGGTGGGCCCACAGCCAACATATTTCAGAGGAGCTGTGTGGGGTACAGGGATGACAGTTGGGTACCTCCTAAAGCGGTCACAGGTACGGAGAAAGGCACAGGTCCAGACTGAGGAGGTTAGACCCGAAGTGGCCAAAGATAAGAATGGAGGCAATGGAGATGAAGGAGATGAGGAATTCCTCACCAACACGAAGGCTTTGGATGCGCAAATCTTGTCGTTAGCGCTGCCTGCTTTGATTGCTTTATGTGCTGAGCCAGTTCTATCCATCATTGACACAGGGTTTGTTGGTCGTTTGCCAAATGCACCCCTTTGTCTTGGAGGACTCGGACTCTTGGTGGCAAGAGATTTTGAATCAAATCTGGAAATGGAAAATCGACGCATAGTGACATAATGTATCAACAATTGAGCAATGGAAAAATCCTTTGNAATCTCTGCGATGGCTTCTTTTCCCGTGACGAAACTGGACGATTTGGGTGGAAATTCTCACCGTGAGTTTATTGATGGCCTCTTTTGCGTCGTACGGAAATGATCGATTTAGACATGGGTATTCAACTTTTTCACAGAGTTTTTGACTCGGCTGTGGCTGTGTGTCACGCTTGAGTCGTGGTTCCGTTTTCTGGTGAGATCACCAAGGAGGTCTCACGAGAGATTCAAGAGTGCGAAGCAATGGAAAAATCCCTGGTTGTTTAGGGTATATAGAGGATTGTACTGCCCAAATTTAAGGGGGATAACAATCAACCATTATAAGGATCCCTATTAAACAACCAGTAGAATGGAAAGTAAGGCCGTGTTTCTTTACGTGGCTCAATTCAATATTCAATAATGTGTATCAGAACCCCTCCCTTTACCACTACTGAGAGACAATGGCACCACCACCCCCATTGAATCTGAGGAGCTGCAACGTCTGTATTTGACTTCGTTTTCAGATGTTACAATTTTCTCTGCGTAGTTTTGGTGCCACTCGTGGCAGAAGCCGTGGTTGCTCAGAAACAAGGCCACCCAAAGGAGGATCCTGCGAAGATTGTTGGTCGAGTGATTGGTTTGGCAGTCACGTTAGGACTATTTACTTGGCTACTGTTGGACATTGGTTCCAACCAAGCCTTACAGCTGGCTGGTGTCAGTGCTGATTCAGCTCTTGGTGGCGTTGCTGCTTCATACCTACGCATCCGAGCCGTTGCATTGCCTGCGAGTTTGGTGAACACCGTTGCCATTGGAGCCTTCAGAGGACATTTGGATACAAGCACTCCGTTGTACGTGATCCTTCTGCAAACATTGGCAGATGTGATCTCTGGCTGAAAAAACTGTGCGTGTTTTTCAATTCTTGCTTTCACTTGACACTTATGCTTGGTTCCTGTCAGGTTGAAGATAAGAAAGCAAAGACTTTAAGAACCCTTCTCATCTTCAGATTCATTACTAGCCAGCTCACCATGCGGCTTAAATTCTTACCCATTTATTACAGTTCTTGCACCATGCAGCGCTGGGTGCTGAGGATTTTAGATGCAGTCTTTGTGTTCGGCATTGACGCTCTAAATATCCCTGCCCTTGGTGTTGAGGGTGCGGCCTGGTCGACAGTGGCTTCCATTTGGATTAGCTGCTTAAGCTTTTGCGTGCTGCTGTCACAACGAGGTTTTGTAGATTGGAGTGCAGCCTTCGCTTGGCCATCCGCCTTGAAGGCAATGGAGAAAGGGAAAGCAAAGGATGGAAAAGGCTGATTTCCGCATGTGGTTACAAGGAACTTCAATGTTAAATAATATAAATATGTCATATGTATGTATAGTGTTTTAATGAATATAAGACAACATTGATACCACTTACAGATCGGATGGTTTGTGTATAGACTTGCGAGATACCAACGTGCACACTCATAGGAGCTACAGCCGCTGATCATTGGTAGCCTCTCCCAGTTGATCCGCACCCTCTCGTTACAAGCAGTGCTGCTAGAGTTGACGAAGACTGTTGTGGGATTGGACAGCACTGGATTAGCAGCTGCAGCACATCAGGTAGGGCCTGGTAGGGGGGGAAACCAGATGGA
This sequence comes from Breviolum minutum Mf 1.05b.01, assembly GCA_000507305.1. NCBI lineage: Eukaryota > Dinophyceae > Suessiales > Symbiodiniaceae > Breviolum > Breviolum minutum. The sequence goes on along the minus strand of DF241966.1, from coordinate 29,629 downwards.
GAGGGTGCGTTAGTTTTGGATGCCTGTGACATACTGTTGATAGAAGGAGAGGCCATTGCTATGCTGGAAAGATGATGTACCCATCAGAGTTTGATTGACCTTTTTGAGCTGCGAGAATTTAATCACAACCTCTTTTTGTGCCTTGATCAGGTTGGTTTGCGTGTTTGGTTCTTCGCCTTATTCGCCCTCGACTCCATTGCAGTTGCTGCACAGGGTCTGGTACCCGTAGCAATGGCCAGTGCTGGCATGGATAAGGCACGTTGGATGTCTGATCGACTTCTGCGTTGGGGTGGACTGGGTGGAACACTCTCTGGCATTTTACTGGGCTTGTTGGCTGGCTATATTCCAGCTGTGCCACTTGGATAGCACTTAGTGGGATGGAAAAAGTGCGGAGTAAAGCTATGTCTGTGCATTTTACATACATTTACAAAAGGGAAAAGGCTATCAGGTTGTGTCAAAAGTTACTGGCAAAATCCGCTCCTCTGTTTTTGATTCTCAATTTTTTTGCCCAGGTTCACCAATGATGGACTGGTACAAGCAGCAGCTACGCCATTAATCCTGGTCGTAGCACTTCTGCAGCCTTTGGCAGGGCTGGTGTTCACTTGGGACGGGCTCTTTCAAGGTCTGTCCGATTACACCTACTTGGCCCTAGCCATGGCAGTGGCATCTATTGTAATTTGGCAGGTAGAAAGCTTTCATTTTCATTGAATTGTGCCACCCTCATGTCCCACAGCCGTAGACCCATAAGATTTTCATGTTTTGTTGCCCAAGTCGATTGAATGTGCTGAATTATCATTTCGCAACTGCTAGGCAACTTTGGGGCTGCTTCAGATTGATGCGTTGAACGGGTCCTTGGAAGGAGTTTGGGTGCCCCGGCTCCAAGAATAGAGTTTACCCACCCATATTTGCTCCTGCAGCACGCTGCAGCTGTATGGGCACCTTTCAAAAAACCATTCAAAATTTTTGCTGCACACTTGAAACACAATTGAAACTCAAGTATGCTTTCATAAGCCACCAAAAAAGACGTCCAGAAATTCATGAAACATGGTGTGTTCTAAGAACCAACCATTTTTGTCCCGGACAACTTGGAGATGGGGTGGTGGATTCCTCCAGACACAAATTCCAAGGTATGTTTCTCCATCTTCCTTGTGGGTCGTGCTGCTGGGCTCGCCTGGCGCTTCTGGGATCCATCTGGGCCTCTGACAGAAAAAGTCAGGGCGAAAATCCGAGGGGCGCTGAAGGGTAACTGAAGGGTCAGATGATTTTTTTTCCCCTAAACACATGTCTAACGGTGGCAGGTACTGCATCACTGAAGCCATCCCAGAGGTTAAGGAGAGTTGTTGGGGGTTTTGGTTGTGTAAAGCAACGAAGGTTCTTCACATGATGCATTTGATTGCATGAGTACATGCTGCACATTGATATCTAATTCTCTTTTGGCAGGAGTACCATGACAAGCACGGTCACCAGCTGCCAGTGCTTCGTGATTTGAAAGGCTCCTTCTATGTACGAGATGAGCAAGATGGCATTTTGCTTCTCGACCAAAGAACAGGTGGAGTCCATTTTTGTCCTTTTCGGATGCTAGCTATTTCCTCCAATTTGTATCTCAGGTCCAATGCATATATATATATATATATATTTTCTAATTTTTTTGGCAATTGATCAATTCACTGTATTGTGCTTTGCATGTGCGGAAAGCCCGAGGATCGGGCCCTATGAATATTCAGAGGCCATGCAGCTTGCTCCAGAGGACTGGCGAAGAACTGGAATGCCCAACGAGTACCCTGGGCTTGAAAATGGGGTACGATAGATGATCTTGCACTTTTTGAAGGTTGGGGAAACTCAACCTGATACTATGAACTGGAATGTTGGAGTCAGAAAGCCAACCAGTACTATCATAGCCAAGAGTGCATTGAAGAAATTGCTTCAGTGATTGAAACTGCAGGCCAGTGTGTAGGGATCATGGACCACTTCCCACCAAGCTTTTCATCCAAACCAGGTACGCCAATTTCTTGTTCGAGGGTGACGTAGAACGTTTGATGCCTCACTTGGAACGGGCCATGGAGGTCCTTCCACAGGTTGGCGAAGTAGGCCTGGGAGAAGGGGTCATTCGCAACTGCTGCGTTGGTTGCAGGTGAATAGTTCATAGTTCCTATCCCTGGGCCACTTGATTGGCTGTTCCTTTTTTCAAAAACTGGAGGTTGATTTATTTTGAGCGACTTATTGTTCATACTCGCGCGCAGGTATGAAGACAGTTCTGAATGGTCCAACGATGTGGCCAGCGGATGGCAACCATTTGGTAGGCCCTGCGCCAGAATGGGACACTGCACCCAACTTCTGGTTGGCTTGCGCTGAGCAGGGGAGCCAAGTTCTAACAAAGGGATCGGATGTGTTCCAAAGTCAGTTTTGCAGCAGCGAAGTTTTGGCCAAGCAAGCTGACTAAATCATGAATCAACTAGAAGATGTTTTGACAAAGACTGGACCCAGGCATCAGACTCATGCAGCTGCATGCAGCTGCCATATTTTCCCATTTCTTCAGAATCAAGGTCCTATGGTATCGCACACAGCGCTGGCTTGAGCAGATACCTCTCGGAGCGCTGAGCAAATCCAAGTTTTGGGAAGATCCTGTCGAAGATACGATCCACGGGTTGTGGGTAGCAGATTTAGACCATTGGAAGTAATAAACACAATGCAGCTAAATTTTTGCCAGGCAGACTTTCGTGGGCAAGATTTACTGTACTGTAGTTTTTTTTGTAAGAAAGCCTTTGAATCGCGATGCGTTTTCTCAATTTGATTTGAAGTAAAAAAAAATAACAGCGCTTTTGAGTTTGGGCCTTAGGGTTTTTCCTCGGCTTTGAGATAAAGTAGAACAGTTTGTCCAGCCAAGCCAAAGGGCTCCTGCTGGTTTTGGTTCCATTGCTCAGACCGGAGCCCTCTTGCCTACACAGTCAGCTGTACTACCCAGTTGGCCTTTTAAAAACATTCCTCAAAAACCAGAACACAAGGCTTGTCGCATTTGATTTCTCCTGTGATGGATCAGATAAGCAGGAGTGGATTGTCACTGGAGAGCCGCCCTATGAGTTGAAGGAGGCTGATCCTGCAAGGCACACCTAAAAAGCGACAGGTTGTGTATTGGAAACATTCAAACACACGTGGGTTCACCGTGGAACCCTGGAAGGTATGGTGCCTGGGCCACCAAAGATTGGGTGGCCACAAAGGTTCGAGAGACCTATGGGATGAATAATCATGTGCACTTCCCCAATGAGAACCTCTTGGCTGGAAGGCAAGGTGTGGCGGTGTGATTCTTCTGGGTTTTTCGGAGTCAACATCGTGAGATTTGCGAATAGGACTACGGACTACTAAAGGTTTTTTTGTTGTTGATATGTTCTTTTTCCATTTGTTATCCAGAAGTCCAGAAGCTTTGTACAAGGATAGGGAGGGTCAACATTTCTGATGGGGAATTATCCTTGAACCTTGGCAAGCCCACCCTGAAAACAGGCCTGTGGAGCCAGTGCCCAATGAAGCCATTTATGCACCTTGGCGGCAGTCACTTTGGAGTTTACAGGAACCCACATGGAGACGAAAAGTCCCCATGATCACGTGTGTTTCAGAATTTTTCCGGCGTGTTTGAGATTCTTTTTGCGTATCAACTTCAATCAGATCAACATTTCATGCATACCCTCCCGAAGTTTAACAGTTCGCCCCTGAAAAGTTTCCGAAACCCAAAAGGAAGCCGGATCGTCTTCCAACCATCGGGGGTGTGTTTTTGGCTACCAAGCCTCAACGTGTCCATGAGGAGCTATTGAAATCAAAGGGCTGTCAGTTTGGCTTCCACAACGGAGACTTGGATCTCAACTGAGCAATGAGATAAACCGTGGCTGTTTAGATCAAAAAAAATAGGATTCAAGGATCATACTTCCCAGTTATGTGGGGATTATAATAAACCAATACTGTATAAGGATCCCTATTAAACAACCAGTATAATGGAAAGTTAGAGTTTTTTTTTTTCGTGGCTCAAATTAATCAATGAGATTGTGAGACCTGTCAATGAATCTGGGAATTCCGTCAGAAGTCTTATTTTGATACATTTCTTGATGATTCATGATTGTCGATTTTCACCCTCCAGAGAACGATCACATATCACATCCTATAAAGGCACATTTGAGCCGATGATTTTCCTCTTCCGAGGGTGGGATATGGACTCATATGGACTCGTTCCCTGGAGGGTATTGCACTGTTAAGATCTCAACTGAAGAATTTTCCAGCAATCTGAAGAATTCGCCCCTCCAGCGTAGCGGATGTGAGGATGGGAAAGTGCAAACTACTTCGATCCTGGCATGATCGGGGAGCAGCATGGCAATGCCAAGGGCTCCTTTCGCAGACCCATGTACAAGGAGATGGGGATGGGATGATGACGATGATGATGATGATGATGATGATGATGATGATGATGATGATGATGATGATGATGATGATGATGATGATGATGATGATGATGATGATTATGATTATGATTATGATGATGATGATGGGACCATCCCATTTTGCTGTTGTTTCTAGGGGCAAGGCCTGGCGACCTGAGTAGTTGAATTTGCCAGGATCTGGTGGAGAAGGAATGCAAAGACATGGCCAGCTTTGGTGGAGTTTGTCACTCGACATAATTTTCTGTATGTTCTTCGATTCTGTAACCTGCTCATTTTGAGAACTTTTTGTTTAGCATCTGCATCCTTTGTTGATTTGTTTCTTTATTCTTAATATAGTGCATGGGCAAAATTCAATGGAACGGATTTGCAAACTAAACTTGCTTCACTCAGACTCTTCACTTTTGCTGCAATGCTTCTAAATAAATGACCTGACTGTGTAACACAACCATACGAAAAAATTCTAGGCGGTGGTTTCACATATTTTTGTATGTTCACCCCGAAAAATTGGGGGGGAAATGGAACCCAATTTGACAAAAGGTGCATCTTTTTTCCGAAACTGAAGGCTACTGGCCCTTTGCCAAGTACCACGTTTCTGGGCCCGGTGCGGTAGCTTTCATGGATCGCCTGGTGCCTAACAGGTGCAGAATCTGGGAATGGTGGGAAGTGGAAGTTGAGTTGACATGACCCCCACGAAAATTGACGAATGACCTCTAAAAAGCTTTTTTTTTGAATATTCCAACCATTGATTTTCAGGGACTATGTTGGGTATCGGGGGAGTATTTGACTGATTTTGGAGACCACAGTTTTCTTGAAAAATTACATGGAAAGAGGCATGATCAAAAAGAAAACAGGATGGCAAAACAGAGGATGATTTGGAGTTTTTCAGGATTGAAAGGGTATGGTTTGGAAATTTGTAGTTTCAGTAAGGCTCTGCTGGTGTCTTGGGATAGGATTCTCCCTGCTCTCTTGCGCTGTGAGGCTGCCCAACGTGGGCCGATGTGCCCTTTCCTACTTTTTGACTCCTCAGGCAAGGTATCTTTACCTCACAGCTGTTTTCATAAATCAAATTGTATAGGAGATCTTGACAGCAAGTGGTATGGAAGACAGGAACTACTAACTACTGTATCTGTTTCCTTGCGGAGAGCAGTTGGACTTGAGTGATACTGTTAATGGCTGAAATCCGGCAATCACCACCTTTTGGATGTTTTTGAAACCCGTCGTAAATAATGGTAGACAACCTACCTATCCCTCAACTGGTCCATCAGCATTAATTATTTCAAGATCAGTCGATCCGCAGGGCAAGATCAGCTCCGAAGTGATGCTGGTTCGACTAGCAGAGGACAAGTTTTATGTCGTGAGCTATCCGGAGCAGGACGCGACCAGCGGTTGTTGGGAGGAATATGTACTTCTTCGGTGCTAACAAGCTTGTGAAAATCACCATCTTAGCTCAGACTTACCAAGAAGTGGACTCTTTGTGTCATTCAGGGAAGTAATGAAGATGATATGTGTTGACAGAATATTCTCCAAATCTTTTGTCTGCTCACAATGCTATTGGACTCGCCAAAAAGCTCGCACCTGCTCAAAGAACTTGTCTTAAAGACTTGAATTTGACAGAGATGATGCAAGAAAAAATCAGAAAGCGTGTGATAGAACAAGCAACATCCTGGACTTAGCTTCTACCAAGGTTGAAGTGACCCAGAAAAGACTCGCTGAAATGAAAGTTGCTTGCTTGTCTTGAAACAACAAATCAGCTTTTTATGGTTGCGATTCCGGTGATTCCAAAGCAAGTTTTAAAGTTAAATAATCTCGGTGGTGGTTTCAAATCTGTTTTATTTTCACCCCTACCTGGGGAAATGATCCAATTTGACAAATATTTTTCCAATGGGTTGAAACCACCAACCAGTAATCTTCTTTCAACTTGTCAAGAGCGTTCTTTATTTTGAACGTGCCAGAAGATGCTGCTTGTTGTTCAGTTTTCGCTCTTTTTGTTTGACTGCTCTCTACATACTGTATCTGGCTAGCCTCTTTGTAAAGACGACAAGTGTCAAGCATGATAGATGGAAAGGTAATAGCTGTCAGCGCTACCTGACGGGCTGAAACCCTTGAGGAGCTTTTTGACTGGAGATGGCTTCACATGCACAAGCCCTCGGAGGGTGTTGAGATTGAGAACGTCACTGCAGACTTTGGCACGTGGCTCAACTGCAAGTGACTTGCAAGTGCTATCTTCCAGGGAACGATCACATATCCCACCGAAAGGGTCCCAGCCGGACAATCATCGACTCAAAGTGGCCCGGCGGGTAGTTCTTATGCCCCAGGAGGGTAAACTCTATAGGGTCCACCCACATGGAATATTTACCTACATGTGTGACTTATAGATCTACGGTAAACGTATGAAGCAACCAGGCTGATGGTCTCGGGACCTGAGAGTCGTCGAGTGCTGGGCGAGTTGGCAAAGGATCCTGAGGCTTGGTCCAAGGTGCCTAGAACCGACGGGGGATGGTGAGATACACCCCGGAAAACTAACATCTTGAAGCTAAACTTCACCCAATTGAAAAGGAATCTGAACCAAACCTCAATGACTTCGGATTCAACATGTTAATTTTGAAGGGTATAGATGATGAGATAGATGGTGAGATCTTAGACAAAGATCTACACCCACGATGCTGGCTCATCACCACCAGGATGACGACTTACATTTTTAGAGAACTAGCCCTGTATTTGCCACTGGCATCCTGGTTGGGGGAACGTTGTCGACCTGCTGCAAGGAGTAGGAGTTTATAACAGCCCTGCAAAAGGGAAGTTTAGGAAGATTTCTGGGGCAAGATGTGAGAGCGATATTTTTTCCTGGTAGGGGAAAAAACAATAAAACACCCCCCCCGAACCTTCTGCATGAAAAGAAGATTGGCGTGTTTTGGTATGTGGATTTCAAAAAAAGTCAATTGGAAAAAGATCTTGGGAGATGTCGGAGATGTCCCTGTTCCCTGCAGGATAATTTTAAGTTTTATGCCTGGAGAGACGTTGAGCTCGCGGGCATCCCTTGCCGTGCCTTGCGAGTGTCATTCACTGGAGAACTGGGGTGGGAACTCCATCCTGCTACTGCAGATGTTGCCCCATTGTCCGGGCAACTCAGTGGTTGTGGTGGTGATTTGTTGAATGGATGTGAAGGGGGGAGATTTGTGGAATTTTTATGGAAGTTAAAGCAAAATGCCCAGAAAAACATATATGCAGCTGGAGTCTCAAAGGTGAAATACAAATTCAGCACGATAAGTTGATTGAATGTATATAATGCTGAAATAGCTCAGGGTATGGTATTTTGTACTATATACATTCAATGCTGGCAACAAAACGCTGGAGACTTGGAATCACTTCAGATCCTTGTGAGGTACAACGCGCTGAAAGAAGCTGAGCCACGACTCAACGATTGGGGGGGCTATGCCATGGGATCCTTCCGTTTGGGCACCTAGTAACCTTGCTGTCAAGAAAGTGTGTGTGACTTGTTTTTTTCTGAGACCCTAGAGAAGCAACAAACAACAGGAAGCTTTCTAATTTTGCTACTCTTTCAAAATTGGGATGTAACCAAAAACAGGTAACCAAACAAGCAGACAAACCGTACTATCTCTGGTGTTTAAACCTGTAAGCTTTGGAGGTTTGGAGAAAGGCTTCAAGGCCTTTGGCTCGGTACGGGGAGCCCAAGTTGACGGAAGATTCGATGAAGATTTTTTCGATGTCAAAACCAATGGGGACCCATCTGAGGATATGACAAAGGATCATCAAGCTTTGGAAGCTGGAATCAGCCAGCAGCTGAGAATCAGATGTTGTTGTTTTTTTTTTGGGTGGTTTTTAGCCTTAGGTGAAAGTGTTGCACACCAACATGTTTGAATGTAAAGATCTTAGAAGAGAATCGTTTCTGAACTGAACTCAGGTGGTAAGTTCTTGCGCATGGAGTAGCCCTAGCCTGTGTTGATCATTTCTTTTTTTGGAGAAATGTCTTGTCTGTAGCGTGTTTTGAAGCTGATGTGGGATGGGGGTTTGGCATATCCTCTACGAATCAGGGTGGGTTATGGTCACTACAAAACCTGTTTCAATTTTCATCCAGATTATGTATGCAACATAGGGTTGCACCAGTTGCAGCGACGTTTCCAGAGGTTGCACCTAGGGCCTTTCATAGAAGGGTATGTTTTTGGTGGTTTTCCATTCGCGATGACAACTACAAAACATGGGGAATCCAGACAACCCCCACTTGAGTTTCTCGTTGATAATCAATCGGGAAGGAGTCCTGGGAGCTCGCGACAGGAAAGACTTCATTGGGCGAGATGCCCTTGCTGCAAACCCTACGCCAGTGCCACTCTGAGAATCCCCAGTATATGAAGGTAGCAAAACCAACTTCATGAGGGCAGACATTGAAGTATTGATAGTGTGGAATAGCACATGACATAGCAGATTGAAGTCTTTTGTCTGATATCTGTTTGGGGATGCTATTTGAGTGCGGATTAGGAGAGGCGATTGGTACACTTGGCGGTGTCAGCTCCAGAAGGCTGGTGCTTTAGGTCAAACGGATTTCCAAGAAGCGATCATCTTTCAGCTCCACAGGTCGACAAGAGAATGATCCAGTAGAATGACGGTGGGTGTGGCAACTCCCCAAAACTAACATGTCCCCAAAAAGGGACTATTTCAATAGGAAATACATTTTCCAACCATTGATTTTCAAGGGACATGTTAGTTTTCAGGCGTGTAGCAACTCTCTCATCTTGCCACCCCCCCCCCAAAACCTATGGATAGAACCTCATTGCTTCCCGCTTGTCAGAGGCACCGATTGCGCTGGGAACGAGCCAATTTTCAACACTAGCACAGGAGCTTGGCAAAGCTTTGGAGTCAAAGTCTTTGTGTTGAATCCATCTATGTGACAGTCAGAGACCCTTCATTTGTTGGACAGGAGAAGTGGTTGGTTTCACTACCAGTGGAGGGTCTCCAACTGAGCTTTTTTTTTTAAATAATGAAGGTAACAATATTTTTTTGCAAAACTGTGGCACAACCCTAGTCCCGCAGGATGTGACTGGGAATGTTTCGACTGCGGTCAGGTATGGCTACCTTGCAAAGCAAAGCATTGCCTTTGGGTATGCGAGATTCTAAGAGACTGTAGGGGATAGGCTGGCTTTTAGCATCTCTCATTATTTTCATCCTGACTGCTTTCATTCTCCTCAAAGGTACATTGCCCTCCCTGAATCTCAAGTACGACTTGTCACAACTCACATCTTCAGAGTGTTGGCTTTGAGGACATAGAATCCATGAGAACCATTACAGTATTCAATGACCCAACGAAAACAAGCTATCTAATTTTTCCCCTTCACACAAGCAACTTGCACATCTTCACATGACACCGGAACCCCAGACCCGTCGTTGAGGTCGCCTCCTCTGCGTTGGACACCAATGCACCCCTGGCAATTGAGGCCTCCACGTGGTTAACAAAGAGCTCAGGTTGCGCGTATTTGAATCACAAAGAAAGGAGATGAAATGATCTGAATAATTGTAAAGAAGTCATGCATCTGAAAAGGTATATTAGTTCAAACTGTTTGATGTCAACATGTTGGTATTTCGAACACGATTAGACCACGCTATTGAAGGTCTGAAAGGCTCAACAGATGTTGTGGGACAGGTTGTTGGTGAACGCGTACCAGCTAGAGTGCAAGAGAAGCCCAGCTGGCATGGCTTAAACGGCTAACTCCGAGTTTGACAGGAGTTTCGGCCGTCGGCATTTTTTGACGAAATGGTTGGTACCTTCAACCTTCCAAACTCCGGAATTGTGCTCAGGGGTTTCCCGGTGAAGCCGATAGAGGCCTGAGCCAAAAAGGGGACGAGCAGTTCTGACAAGGAAGATTCGTGCAAGTCGCAAGGAGACGTTTTGCTTTGTGGTAGGACAGATTGGATCTCTCTTCTCAGATTATATCATTACAACGGCTGGTCAAAAAAGAAAAAGAGAAGGTGAGCTGAGCTCCAGGATTTTTGGCCGTTTGACTGTTTGTGCAGGCGCCAAGCGAGACCTTCATGAGCATGGAGCAGGCTGACCTTCACAGTTCACAATTTGCAGAGAAAAACAATCAGTTTCAGGTGATTGGGGTAGCTCCAAAAAGTCGATCTCCTATGAAATTTGGGAAGCTTTTCTGGTTGGAGATTGGAAATTGGCACCTCTGTAAGATCATCACTTACCGACAAAACAGATTCATCCCTGGGATCGTCCTACAGTAGCTATTGGAAACCTATGCTGAGGTTTGGGACCCTCCACAAAAACTCCCTTAAGGTTAGCTAGAAAAGATGGGTCCAGAAGTTGCTTCAGTAGCTTTTGCCTTGCTTCCGGCTTCGTATATTGTGTCTACAAGTACTATGTACCCTTGGTATTTTTGTACCCCTTTCATCGATCACATCACTGCACATTCATACGTCACCACTGGATTGATGGATTGATGGGGTTGTTTTGTCCATTTGATATAGTGAAATCAACAGCTTTGGGAGCCAAGGACTAACCATCATTCGTACCAGCTGTAGTGGGGGGGACCAACCCTGGGACATTCGTGGACAGCCGATGCCAGGCGCAAGCGGCAAGGCAGCATCCACCGGGGTAGTTGTTCCATACATTGCGTGGCTTACAAGTTGAAGTTTCCACTTCTCCCGCTTGATTAAAGAGGACTCAAAAGGTTTCAGAGCTTGAACAAAGCTGTTTGAGATAGGATTTCTTAAAAAAAAAAATCATTTTTGTCCAAAAAAAACCATTCAGACTTTCAGATATATAAGAACCCAGGAAATTTTAGAGGATGATTCAGCTCCATGTTTGCAGTTCTATTGAAATTTCACTGAGATTTTTTAGGTGATATTTTTCCAGCTAAACCTGGTGTCGAGGCCGAGCCTTTGAATGTACCTTTTGGATCTGGAGATTCCAAGTGGTGCATCTCAGGTTGCGCTTAGGGATTTTTGGGACCAGTTCAAGGGTTGGTTGATTCATGAAACCCAGCAGGACATGGAGACAGGTCTTGTGTTTTTTCAGGAGTGTTGGATATCGCATGTTGATGCGCAACTCCAAAGAAACGATGATGCAAGAGCGAAAAACAGAGATGTTAGTAGGCAACGACTGTGTGTTCACCAACATGCTCGTGTTCACCTATTTCTTGTGTGCAGGTTTGCTGAGGGCTCAGCAACAGCTTGGAATTTGAATGTAAATAGCGGTAAATATTGTACAAAAGAATGCACAGAAGAGCAACTCGGGAGCAAATGGAAGGTTTTCCTCACAAAACCTTCCAGCCCTACCCTGGATTAGTTGGGTGGGGCGCTCTTCCCGTCTCCTGCAGTCTAATTAGAATCTCTTTCTTGGCCAAGTTTTGCAATGTAGATAGGCACAACTGTGGTGCAGCTTGGACTTTCCTATGAAAAAGATAGTGTGGCTAACGGCATCCTGGACAAACGGATATGTCGTGCAGACCAAAAAACAAGTTCCAACTAAGCTGCAATTGCCAGAGAACGATAGATGCGGGGCACCTGGAACAGGCACATCTTTGCGGATTTGTTTCGCGCCAATCTTGCTCAAGCCATACTTCCTACCTCGGCAGCTATTCAACAGAGAGGCAATCTTATAAGCAGCGCTCACTGGAGCATACTTCACCCAAGAAGTGACATCGTTAACTCCAGATTCCAGATTCGCTTAGTTATGCAGACTGCACAGTAGTCCCAGCCTTGTTCTCAATCCAAGCACTCTGAGTCCCAGAGAAGTCTTGGCAGTGCATGAGGACGGGAAATGGCTGGAAGAAAGGCTTGGAGAAATTCCCAAAACATCAGCAGACCAGAAGAAGAAAATGGAGTTGAAAGGCCCGTTGCGTCTTCTGGCAGGAGATGCCGGAGGGACATATTCCTTCTTGGCGCTTTCGTTACAACGCAGCGGAGGAGGGTTTGACCCGTTGCTACTGTTCAAGGAATTGAGGAGAAGAGATACAGGTGAATGGCACTAGGAAGATCAAGAGTTGGGGGATGATACTGTTGCTGGAAGAAATTCTGCACTACCTCGGATGTATAAAACCTTGTAAATAACGGGATAAACTACCTATCAACTGGTGCAGGATTTCTTCCATCAGCAGTAGGATATATTTTGAAAGCACTTTCTTGATAGAGGACCTTTTTGCGAGTAGACATTGCCACTCAATGTTTACAGGAGGTGCTGTACTTGCGTGAGAAGCACAACACCCGCCAGGCCGTGATATCTTGCAAAAGTTTTGCCATGAGATGTCGTTCTGAACTTGCACAACGTTTGGACCACATAAGAGTACACCTGAACCACCCGTTTGGAGCACAGTGAAATTTTAGGTTTCTGGAAGGGACTGGATGCAACCAAACTTTTTGACCATCAACATGGATGCTTGGAAAACTTCCAGCCGGTGTTCCTAGGGGTAAACTCATGACCAGCCATCATTTGTACCTACAGGATCCTGATCGCGTAGCGAGATGGAGGAGATCTTCACCGTCCCAAAAAACCCAGTTGGCATTGATGATTTGGCAGAGATTCAGAGGGTGAAGTCATGGAGAATCCCAACTCATTCGACGAATAACTAGAGTCTTCTTGGCCCATCTCTGATGTTTTATATCAATTTATACCCTTTTCCTTTGCTTTTGGCTCGAAGATATATGTTTAGCCAGAACTTATCCCATCTTTTCACCCTAAAAACAGCTTTGCTGCCATGCTGAGCGAGAGCTGGGTGTTGGTGCCCATGCAAGCTGGAGTCTCGTCACGCAGCTTTTTGGAGGCTGGGATAGTTATCTTGGAAAGAGTCATCTCGGTTGTCTTCGCAACACTTTACCCGCAACGCTAGAAATGCCAAACTACAAGACAATACAAATTCAGAACAAATCTCAGGTAGTCCCTTATGACCTTAGACCTTTTGTGAGTTTTGTGGCAGTTTAGATGTTGATTACATTCGCAATGATCGGATGTTAACTTACAAAAAATTGTTAAAACCTTTAATAAAGGGACCTAATGTTTGCCTAGTATGTAAAATGATTCCAATGATTTTTAGTTTTTATGCACAGGTAGGGGGTGGATTTGGAAGGGAACGATTTTTCCCGTGGATCAGGTGGGTGCCACTCCTTCGGTGCAACGACATCAATTGAAGGCCCATGGTGCCAGCAGCTACAAGGATGCCATTGATTGAGGGGCGATTCGTTGAATCGTCAAATGATTTGGGATCCAGGAAAAACATATGAAACATTGGAGATTATACTGGTATTTAAAGCAGATGTTTGGCTTTTTTGAAATGTTTCAGTGACGGAAATTCGGTAATTGTTGTTTTTGATCTTTTCAATTATATATTCCTCTTTTTTCATTTATATCTCCAAGACTCTGGGTGGTGGCTGCAGCTCTGTAGAAAAGCTGTGTTCATGGTCGTAGCCCTGTTGCAATGATGTTGCTGTTTTGGTTCCTGGAGTTTTTTTTTGTCCCTGAATTTCTTGCAGGAGTTGCGTGGCCCCGTTCTCGCTGCTGGTGCTACTGCCGCCATGCTGCTGGCGCAGCAGATGCGCAAGGGCCGCGTTGCACGGCGATTTCGCGACGAGGAGCGGCCTAAGCGGCTGGGTTTTGCCTTCAAAAGCTGGATGGAAAAAGGCATCTCAGAGATATCTCTAACTTTGGTAAAGGGTAAGTAGTAAACCCCAAACACCTGTAGCACCACACATCAGTCGTCAAGTTCTATGACTTGAATTGGGGCCACATCTTTTACTTTTAGCACATTTCAGGAGTTGTTTTTTGGGTGTTTTTATCTATAGCAGCAAATCGTTTTCTATGATTGCCAGTGACCATGAAATCCTCGTTTTGGGGTAGGGAGCTGTTTGTTGCTCTTGTAACTGACTGCCGCCTTCGACTAAGAGGAGAGAAGAACGCACTCCGAGGCGCAACTGGACTCTTGGCACACTATATTTGCGAGTTCTTGGATGCAGTGATTTGATGGCGAAGATGTTTGTAGAAACCATTTAAAGGCTTCCTTCGGTGTTCGTTTTGAAATGGAGAATCCAAAGCTATTGTTCGTCTGGATGGTAAATTTTCAACCTGAATCAATCTAGAGGAGCAACATGGATTTCAACCATCACTCTTTTATCCTCCTATGAACAACATGAGTTTCAAAACCATGTCCATCATGAAACCCATGCAACTTCGTTGCTATTATGTTCTAAAAAAAGCTAAGGACTGGTCTGCTCTCAGCGAGTCCATGTCACCACAATCACAACCTTCAGCTGAAGAGGTGGCATACCCATGCTTCAACAACCAAGGGAAATTGATGCTGTTGATGCAAGATATCCGGTTAACCAGTTGAGGTTGGTAGTTTGTCCCATTATTTACAGAGGTTTTAGCACCATCCCTGGTGGGTTTTCGCCGGATTTCTGAACCATCAACAGTAGTTAAATGGGTGCCTGTGAGGAGAAACAGCCAACAGAGATCACCTTCAAAGGTAGAGGTGTGGGACCTGTCGTTTTTCATTTTGGCACTGTTTGTGAAGGACATGTTGGTATACCAATACTAGCCATCCGTCCGATATGACATTGCTCTCAGCCAATATTTCCGCGTCCTACACCTGCATAAGTCCTTTACAACACATGGAAATTTCGGCTGGAAGCATTTGTTCCCTCCATACGATGCAGGTTTTGGCAGCTTCCAGCCTGTGCGAACTTCAGTTCGCTCAGCCACTTCAGGCAAACTGCACCTTGGCTTGGCACTTTTCCCCCAAAAAGGCTCTGAGGACTTGTGTATTTCTAGAATCAAAAAGAAATATTAGAAGAAATTTTCCACCAAGGAATGCTGAGTTGGCCAACGGTCGTTTAGCTCTCCTCTCTGCACAGCAACGGGCCACACGGGTCAAAGCACGTGCAGCAAAAACGGAGGAGGAGGAGCTTTTCGTGTGTGGCGGCTGACTGTTTTTTAGTCAACGAAGACGGTTGCTACAGCACATGATGGAGAGTTTAAGGAACCGTCTCTGCTCTTTCTGGCGGCAGGTTATTTTGCAGTACATCTAGAGTACTTGTAGGCTTGATGACGAAATTTGAAAGTGACGGACCAGAAGTGCAAGGGTTGCAGCGTTATGTGTGTGTCAGTTGATCTTCATGAAGACGCTTAGAAGTCTTCTAGAGACTAAGATAAATGTCTTTCTTGAGCAATGTAGTTACATAGTTGCTTCCAGCCGATGTCTTATTAGCAGGAAGACATTGCACTCCAACGCAAGAAGTTCGACCTGAAGCTCACCTGAGAAGATGTCGTCTTGCTTGGTCGTGTGTGCGGCACAGCAACCGACTGGTATGACTCACTGGTATACTGTAATCATATATAGTACAACTTTGATATGACTGGTATGTCCATTTTTTATGTGCAACGTGCTTGCGCATGTGATGTGCGTTGCAAGATATGTTAGCTTCAAGTGAAATTATATAACGAAACGATGACGTTTCATTTAATATACACTCATTTCACTTATTTTCTACCGTAGATCTATAGAAATGAATGTACCTCTATGTGCACATCTGCCATTTCGTTTCAATCCAATTTACTACTGTTGCAAGTAGCAAAAATGTAGATATATAGATACACATGACATATTCCCTTTTTATCCTAACCTACAAATATTTACCTGTTTTTTTTTGAAACAAAAGGCGGCAGCTTGGCTTTTTTCAACCCAAAAATTCCCCTATGTTTGGCTAAGGAAACAGCTGCCTAGCGATGAAGGCTATGGCTGGGATCCTTCAGAGGTGGAGGCGGAAAAGCCGTGCCTTGGAGTTTCACACGTCGATCCGTCGTCGGCTCGTCGTCGATCCGTCGGCTCGTCGGTGGATCCGGTGGATCTCCGGGAAACGCCAAGGTTTGAACCGTCGGAAGAGGTCATTGGCATCACCGATCCCTTGGGCTATTTCGATCCCTTAGGCTTTTGCAAGCAGGGAGACTTTGAAGGGTTTCTTGGTGAGAGACTGGGAAAAGTTGTTGAATGATTGGTGTTTTCTGATCTTGATTCCTTGGAATTACTGAGGTTTCGATTCAAAAGAGCAGCTGAGTTGAAGCATGGACGAGTTGCCATGCTGGTTGCTTGGATGTACCGTTTTTGTGTCTTTGGATTCCCCTTGGGTGGGGTAAAAATGGTAAAATGCTAGTTGGTCATGCATCATTTGGCATTGGGTACCCACTCCATTGATAAAACATTTCCAACACCTTTCTCCGATCAGAACCACAACAGGGGAGTGGCTGTGGTGGATCTTCAACCTCTCTTGGTGGTTCAAAACTGGTGAAAGTCGAAGCTATGAAGACACCAAGGGACCAGAAATGTAATAAGTGGCGCCCAATCTTTCTGGAGGATGCCCTTGATATTTCGACTAGTGACTAGGTGGTGTTTTTTTTTCTTCATTTTTTTAATTTTCACCCACCCCCTGCCTGTTGAGGTGATCCGATTTGACACATATTTTTCAAACGGGTCGAAACCACCAACTAGTTTTGATATTCTATGATCATGGTCCCCCAACAGCTGCCTTTGGAAGGCATCTGTTGGGCTGGTGACCCAGCACTACGTGCGACTGCCGGGCTTTGACATGGCAGGGACAGAGCATGGTGCAAAGGGGTATTTGCATTGAGTGGTGAAATGCCACGGGACATGGAAGAAGCATCAAAGAGTTTTTCGCATTCAGCTGCTTTCGCTTTGAATGTGTTGGATTTTGCAGGTTTTGGCAGGGATTTTGTTTGCGTACTTGAGCAGGACTGACTGGGCAAGCCAGTTCAATACCATTGTCACAATCCCTGCCCTCTATCAATTCAGCAGCTCGGCACATGAACCGATTGCAGCATGGATGAGCGAAGGATAACTTCCAAAGACTTTCGATGTACATGATTCGCCACAATGAATACCTTTTACAGAGGAAGAATATGGAATGAAACATGCTGATCATATAAGCACTCGCTTGCGACTCTCTCATGTCCTTAGCCGCAATATGGTATGTGGAAGAAATCCTGCACCAGTTAATAGGTAGTTTATCCCACTATCTACAGGGTTTTATACATCCAGGTGGGTTTTCGCCGGATTCCTTCCATGGCCCACGGTATGAAACACAATATCATTGTCAGATATCCATGGCCCACGCTCCCTGTAACTCTCAGCTGTCCTGCTGATTGTGGTCCTCTTTCTGGAGCTCAGCATTTGGGCGCAGGAGATCCGGCCGGAGATTCGGGGAAGATGTTGGAGTTTCTTTAACCTCGGAGATCACAAACTGTACACATTTTACTGGGTGGTTTCAATGTTTGTTTTTGTTTTCTCACCCTACTTACCTTGGGGAAATGATCCAATTTGACGAATATTTTTCAGATGGGTTGAAAGCACCAACTAGTTTACTATCTTTATCATCTACTGAAAGCAAGTGTACTGCAAAAGAAATCACCTGGGATCACCAAAGATCCGGTGATGATGTTTTTCATGAATGTTGAGTCATCTAAGATCTAAGAAGTACCTGGAAGGTGCGGGAAATTCTTCCAACATCTTCCAACCAATCCGACAGCGGAAGGAAGAAGACAGAGAGCCAGGCGACTTTGGCGATCCGACGCTTGGGCAGAAGGACACCCTTTTTGGGGAGCTGTAAAAGAATCTCCAGGGAACAAGTCCATATCCCACCAATGGGAAACGGAAAATCATCGACTCAAAAGTGCCTTAGTAGGGGTTATGTGATCGTTTCCGGGAGGGTAATCTTTTGCTGAGATGCATCAACTTCGGAATGCAACGATTCGTTTAAGTTGCGCACAAGAACTCTACCTCACGAAGTAGCCAACAGTCACTTGTATTCTTGCCTCCATTCATTTTGTGTGGCGGCCATACCATGGTTTACTGAAGCCTGTGCTGCAGCTATTTTGACCATTGAGGTTGGGCCTTGGCATGTACAGCACCGAGATGCGCAACAGCACCTTGGACTGCGACTCTGAGGGAAACAGCCTTCAATGATTCTTAGCAGTTCAGACCTTTACTTACTATTTTTTTGTGAAGGTTTTTTTTCGCCTAAAAAGTTAAAAGCTAAACACTCTTCCCAGGAGAGCTGAACAATGGACGCTTTGCAATGAAACTTGTCTCTGACAGCTGGTGACCGGTGATAAGGATTGAAAACAAGAATGCACAGGATGTAGCTAGCGTTCAGTGGCATCACCAGTGAATAGTTTTGCTGGAGATTTGGGTAGGCAGGAGAACTCTCGTTGAGTTTGTTCCTCACTTTTGTCCCTAAGCTAAGCAGAAATAGATACAGAAGACATGGGTGTGGGGGTGACATTTGTTCCCGAGAAGAGAGATAAGACGTTTTGTCCCTTGCCACGTTTTTTTTGAGGTTTGCTACTGTGGGGATCATTGCAGCTCAGAACTACTCTGGTAAGGATGCCATTGGGCAGCTGGGTCTATGAGTGATATGACGCCAAAAAGGTCCAGGTCGTCACTCCGCAGCGGGTCGAAGAGGTGGCGGAGTGGCATCTGTTTTCGACAAACCCTTCACTTTCTAATCCAAAAAATTCACTGGCTCAGCAGATCCAGAGTTTGTGATTCTACCCTTCAAATGTTGGAAAAGTTGGTTGGTCCAGTTTTGACAAGATATAGCCTGGATTTGTTGATGCCGTGCTAAAAAGTGCAGCCTTTTTACCCAACTCTTGTGTAATTGACTGTAAGGCAGATCTGGCATATGAATCATACAAGATTGCTGAAGTAGAGACCGCTTCTCCCAATATGCATCCATAATGCTGTCGTTTGCGCAGACTGCCGCCTCACAGTCAAGCATCTTGCTAGGTTGCTTCCCCGCCTGACCTGTTTGGAGTCATGAATAGTGACCTAAACCCTCGTTATGAGGGATTATACTACCCGGTTAATATTATATGGATTATAATATGCCATGAAATCAGCATCCCGGAACCTGAACCACTCAAGATTTCATGGTTCATATCATGTCAGGGTTTGTTTGACGTTGTTCACACGAAATGCTTAGAGCCATTACTGTATAATCATAAAAAAAAATGGTGGTAATGTTGGGATGGTAACCCTAGCGGTTTTTTACCCACTATGTTGAAGGTGTTTTTCGGTGTGATTCCCACCTCCAAACAGCCGTCGAAACTCGATTGATGCTTGATGCGTTTCACCCACCGTGAGAGTGTAAAGTCTGAAAGCAAAGTAGCAAAGTGAAAGGAAGTCATGTCTCAAAGTCATACACTAGGTGGTGGTTTCAAATAATTATTTTTTATTTTCACCCCTATCTGGGGAGATAATCCAATTTGACTAATAGTTTTCAAATGGGTTGAAACCACCAACTAGATACAGTATTAGCATTTTTCAGGATCAAAACAAATTGCTTCTACATCCCAAGATGCAATGTTCAGAAAGCATCTAAATCGGCACATCATGCAAGCATCATTTGCAACATCTGCCCCGTTTGAAGAGAAGGTTTCCCGTTGCAAGGTGCCTGTCTCTTCAGAACCCATTTTTCACCGGTCTTTGTAGTGCCAACGGCAATCCAATGAAACACTGCAGAATCAGTTTTTTCACTTTTTTCACATTTTGCTTTGAGGGGTGTCAATTTTTGGACCGGAGAAGTGCACCAGTGGACAATATCCTTTCACCTGATGGAAAGTGATATGATTTCCACTAGCAATCTTCTCGTATTAGTAACTTTATTAGTAGAGTTTAAATACTGTTTCCTGAAAGCTTACGTCGTACGTAACGTTGATAAGATATTCTGTTTCTCCAGCTTCAAAAGTCCCCTAGAGGCGGGATTGGGGCTGATGGTCATTGATTCAATATTGATCTTCAACTCGTAATCTAAGCCACTTCATTTGCATATCGAAGCGTTACAAAGACCGGTCCCAAGAGACGTGGAGAAAACGTTTGGCAGATGAAAAGGAGACCTTTTTTCCTTGGTGCGTCTGCCGCGTCGAGTTGGGTTCTGGTTCCGGTTTGGGTGCAACAATGGTATCAACGCCAATCAACTTGTTATTTTAGCTCATATTGTTAAAGTTATACATATATATATAGTGATATGATATGCATATATATAAAATTTCTATTTCATCATACTATGTCTATACATATATATAATATGATATAATATATTTGTTTACATACATACAAATAGATGCTGGTAGATATAGATATATGGATTAGATGTTATTCAATGCGAAATGCTATTGTTAGACGCCCAGGTCTGCGAGCCAAGAGGTTGGAAGACTCAGATTTTTGCAGCGTTTTTTTCGCGGCCCAAAAAATCAATTTTACCTCCCGAAAACTAACAAATCACAATGGAAAATCACCATTTTTTATCCATTTTTAATAGGAGATACATTTTCATTCATGGTTGGTTTTCCGGGGTGTACCTCAGGTTCCGTCGGAAGATGGCTCGGACGTGGTGTGCCTGGAATGTTTGAGATTTAGTGGATCAAATCGGTTGATTTGCTGTTGAACCGCTACTTAGCTACGCAAATTCAACGGAAAATGGGGATCTGAACATGCCGAAATCAGAGGCCCTTATGTTTTTTAATTGAGAGACACGCCAAAAAACAACGGATGGGTGAAGCATTGGCAGATGATTGCTGACGAGCCAACGGAAGATGTTGGAATCTCAGTTGGAGCACTGGATCATCCTCGACCCAAAATTATGGGCCTTGGAAAAGGTGACTCCGGCTTTAGATATGGCCATTTTTGGTATCGATGTTCAATTGCTGTGGTGTACAAAGACCGAAGATTTCGCTGCAGTGATGCTGCAGTGATGATGGAAAGTGCATTCTGTTTCCAGGACGATATCGCAGGTGCCCTCCCAGAACGGGAAGAAATCATGCAAGAGGAGCCGTTGTAAGGTTGACGCTTGCGTGGGTAGTGAACCAGTGCTGTGGCCATGTTTCCATGTCTAAAACGCACAGAACCTCATTATTGGGCACATCTTGCAGGAGATCTCCTACAGAGCGCAACCGGGACTCAAGGCGCAAGCATTGTCTGAAGTTGGGCTGCTGATGCAATTGATCCTACCCACATGATCCAGTACAGACACTTGGTATCATGGGGTCCACATCTCTAAGTACACATAGTAGTTGTATGGAAATATATAGATTGATGATTGATGCATCTTCTATGGAATTATACATGCTTACTAGACATGTCAATCAATAGGTTCCTAGAACCCAAATGACCCCGGCTGTTTTTGGCCTTGTTTTGGGGGTGGATTGACCTTCAACAATACAGGTCATTGGGGTTCTAGGTTGATGTATGGAAAGATCTGCCTAGGCTCTGCCACCACCTTCACCAGTCTCTGGCTCCCCCTTCACCACAGTGCTTGGTCTGGATCTCAGAGGAACTGGAGAAAGAGGGCCACATCAAACACAGATAAAACATACAACATCATTCAAAACCACAGCCCAATAAACTAGGCCAAAGTCATCTTTGGAAAAACATAGACTTTTGGCTGCGGAGTTTACTGTACATGAATCCAAGGGCATTTTTTCCATCGTTTCTGTGAGATCGTGATGTATATATATATATATATATATTTAGGATATGTCGCGTACATCCTGTTGGCTTGTGGGGTTCGCTTCTGCCAGTGAACCCCCCCCCAACCCAAGGCTTCCTGCGAAAGGAGCCCGATGAGTTGCAGGTCCATCGCGGGAGCCTTAACACATTCAGCGGTTAAGGGTTGATTGGCTTCCCGAACTATTTAGCTACGATCATTCTT
Organism: Breviolum minutum Mf 1.05b.01; assembly: GCA_000507305.1. Classification (NCBI taxonomy): domain Eukaryota; class Dinophyceae; order Suessiales; family Symbiodiniaceae; genus Breviolum; species Breviolum minutum. The sequence goes on along the minus strand of DF241966.1, from coordinate 7,478 downwards.
TTAGTGAAGTGACCTTTTACCCATACATGCCCACTATTTGTTTAAAAGCTAAGAGCTAATCCGTGTTTGGTTTATGTAGGGACAGCTAGTGCAACTTTGTGACATTTGTGACATTTGTGGAGCTTTGGTTGGTTTTTTGGCTCCAGATTTCTGGTCGTTTCTTTAGGGTCTTCTTCCCACGCCACGGTAGCATGGCTGGGAGACCTGGTCTGGATACAAAGGATGCCATCGAGAACTATCGTGCAACCATCGACATGGAGAACCGCTTGGCGCGCGAATGGGTGGAGCGCTGGGGTTTCTTCAAAGCACCCAACCGCCGCTTTCGTTCGGAGATGCGGAAGGAGAAACAAGCCAAGAGCAGTCCGGTGCTGGCTGCAGCACAAGAAGTCTTAGAGGTGAAGGCCAAATGGCCTCCACCAGCTCCAGTTGAAGATATTGAGTTCATCAATGATCGTCATCGGTTGATGCATCGGAAACGGCTGCTGCCTCAGCAACGTTACTCCAAACCCAATTGCACCTCCCATCACTATGGTTGGAAGCCGACCATTGAGAAGTGGGGCGTGGCTCAGCATGGAGTTCGAAAATTGGAAGAAGGTATGATGCCAGATGACATCAATTGCACCATGATGCATACGCTCTATGCAAAAAAATGAGTTGAGCATTTTTTGAGATGCTAAAAAAATGAGTTGAGCATTTTTTGAGATGCTAAAAAAATATTGAGGCTGGCCTGCACAGAACTAGAGCGACGCATCTGGAACGTATGGGCTCGTTTTCCACGGGGTATGGCATTTCTGCTTTGCTTTGAAGCTGCAAGTAGATTCTGTTGAGACATTTGTTTCACTTCCAGCATCGCTGGCACAGCCGAAGATGCTTGCTTTCATGCGACTGCTGAGAATTTTCACCCGAAAAGGTTCCGCCGCAGTTCCAGCCCTGCCAGGGAAGGGTGGATGGAAACCAGCTCATATCTACATGTCTTGACAGTGATCTTGAGAGTCAATGATCATAAGCAGCACAGTGGCTCCAATGGTAAAACAAGGCTTTGACCCCTTTTTTACCCCGTCAGGTGATGCTGCCATGCGACGCCAGGTGCACACAAACCTAAGGGGGAATAGTTGGTAAAGGTGTCTTGAAAGGATCTTATTTGACACCAAGAAGAGAAACTTATCAAATCCATTCGTCTTCTGATTCACGACCAAGTCCGTTTTTCGGGGGGCAGAAAAATCTAACTGTCTGGAACCTCCAGGTGCAGAAACTACTGCGCCAGATCTACCGCCGCAGTGTGGAGGTGGAACAACCAACCCCGGTCATTCGAGGTTTTTTTTGCCCTCCAAAGAGAAGAGAGACAAACCGGTGATTAAATACAGAAAGAAAGAAAAAACAGGTACATATATGAACAAACATCATGGTTTATCCCCAATGAAAATTGTCAGCAGAATCGGATTTTCCCGAAAAAATCCGGCCACGAAGGCCTCTGGCTCAGTCTTTCGGAGCGACCCTCCGTGGCCTCCCAAGGCCGGTGGGATGTGAAAATTTTTGGGAGCATTTTTGGTGGTACCTTTTTTTTCTTCTTGAGTTTGGGTGGTGGTGGAAAAAGTGCCTTTTTCTTTCAATTTTTTAGTCCAAAGTACAATTGCAGTATGCAAATTGTTCGAATGAAATACATGTAGTTCAGATGTTCAGATAGCAAATACTTACAGTGTTAATAAAGCACTGGATTTCAGGAGGGAGTAGGCCAGGCTACTGCGAAACAATGCAGTAATGACGACTCACGACCATAATATCCTATAAATTTCCACATTCATGTTCATAGTTCATACTATTTCTCCATACCGGCACCGTATTTTTCTCTGTTTTTTTTGTGGTATTCTCGAGGGTTTTTGAGGAAACACCAGGGCTTTGGGTCCAGCTGTGCCAGGAGAAGAAGGATGACCTGTTGCCGCAGATCCGGAAGGCTCAGCCCTTCATGTACCGTGACATACCTCAAGTGATGGTGAAATTGGGAAGCAAGCCATGAATGCTTCCGGATTCCGGATGCTTCCGGATTACATCGAGTACTGTCCATCAACCTTGGGGCTCAAGTGACCACAAAAAGAGACTGTTTGCCTGTTTGCTGTGCCATTGCTGTGCCATTGCCACTCAGAAAGTCAAATGTCGGCTCCAAGGCAGGTGCAGATGGATTCCATTCAAGAGACGAAGGTGGTTGTACACAGTGCATGCTGCTGTTGCTATGATGGTTGCGTGCCAGAGCTGAACAACATTGGTTGTGCAGCACAGGAGAAGGGTGGGGAAAAAAGAGTGAGGTCAGGGCTGGAGAAAACTATCAAGAATAACTAAACAAAGATGAATCAGTGAATCAGTGAAAGTTTCTTTTTCGCCTCAAGTCTTTGTGCCATTCTGCTATATCGCATTCTCGAAAGTGCCGAAAAATCGGCGGGATTCGTGGGTTGGGTTCGTTGCGTCCATTGAGAGGAGACCTTCTTGTGCTTGGAAGCGGATATTTGCTGCAAGTCAGGGACACAAATGTTATGCTGCCTTTGCTGCGCCCTCCGGTGCATTCCCATCACGACCTGCTGCAAGATCCAATCGCAGCTCCTTAGACGTTTAACCTGATCTGTGTCCAAGATTGATAAGGTATAAAAAGGTATAGAGATGATGTATGTCTGCACTACTTTTGTGATGTTGTAACGTTGTATAATACATATACTCCAGGGTGCTCCCCACTCAGTAACAGTCACCACCAGGATAACATTTGTTGCCGCTGTTACTGAGCTTGCAAGCACCCGTAGAAATAGTTGGATAAAATCACTATACTTGATAGTCTAGTAGACTAGATATGTATGCTCACAGTACACAGTACACATCTAATCTACAACTGATACATAGATAACATACATCTGTATATATATATATATTCAATGTATATTTATATCCATATGTATACGGATCTATCTACGGACTGTACACAGGTATATATCTCTATATACGGTACACGGGTACGGTGTAGGTACGGTTGATCAGTAAATATCTACATATCTATGTAGATACATGTATACATATCTATACATCTATACATCTATACATCTACACATCTATACATGACATTTCTTACCTACATACATACATACATACATACATACATACATACATACATACCTATGTACATGCATGCATGCATGCATGCATGCATGCATGCATGCATGCATACATACATACATACATACATACATACATACATACATACATACATACATACATACATACATACATACATACATACATACATACATACATACATACATACATACATCATACATCCATACATCCATACATCGATACATCCATACATGCATACATGCATACATGCATACATGCATACATGCATACATGCATACATTATATATGCATGCATACATGCATGCATGCATACATAAACACACATACGTACATAAATACGTAGATACATGGATACATGGATACATGGATACATAGATACATAGATACATACTTGTGGTCACATAATCTGCAGTTGTCTTGTTGTTTCTCTTTGGATCTCCAATATTGGGACTCTCTGTCTCTCTATGGATGACCTTTCTTTTTGGGTGAAACACATCCTTCAGTGACTAAGGTTCTTTTGTTGCGTCGCAGCATCGGCATTTCCACCCGATGGTGAAGTGCCCTGCATGTTGAATGTGTGCTTCTTGAGTCTCTTCCCAAAGATCGGTTGCTGCAAGACGCTTGGGGAGATGAAGTGAACGGTGCCTCAGACCTGAAAAAGATGACCTACAAAGACGGCTGGAACACTCTTGCGAGTGGTCTCTGAACTGCATGTAATTCACAGGTCTTTGAAATAAGACCAGTGTTTTTGGGTCTTCGTTGGGAGTCTCAGGGTGTCTCAAGACTCTACAGGTCATTTTGTATATTTTGAATGACGGTGCTTGTACTCCCTGTCAGAGCATTGCAGATCTGATCTCTTGGACGGATTCGGAGGAATTTCGGCGAAAAAAAGAACCAGGAAGTCAGTCGAGTCATGCCTGATAGATGGGATGTGCTAGTGTGCGGAAAGTTTTGATGACGCAGTGTTTGAGAGCAAAGAATCACCTGGAACTCTGTCCAATTCAGAGATTGTCATTCAAGAGATCTTTGTGGAAGTGTCAGCCATATTTTAAAGTTTCCACTCTCTTGCACGGCTTTGCTACAGTCTGCATCCCTCCAGGTGTCACCTTTATTTGCACCCTTTGCTGGGGCCTTGCTTTGCTTGAATTTTGCAGTGCCTGTCAAAATCTCTTGAGGGCGACATTACTTTTTGAGCAGTTCAGGCCATCAGAGGTAAGACCTCCAAGAAAGCACCAGAGGCAGTTCTAGTTACGCCTTGTATCAAGGAGTTGGGTGGTTCCCCTGGGGCCATGCGGTGTCAAACCTTTGGAATCTTTGGATTTGTGGTCTATATTGGTAGAGAAACATATGCAGCAGCCATGATTTTGTGGTACTAAAGTTTGCTTCAGAATATATTTGATGAAAGTCCAGAGGTTTTTTCATGGAAAGATGTGATGCCGACAATGATGTGATAATTTTTGACATCCCCTTCACAAATCGCTGCTAGCACAGACTCAGCGTCACTCTGCTGATTTCTCAGGAGCCTCGAGTTGCACCCAACGATCAGAGAAAGGCACAAGTTGTTGCTTGAAGTAGTTTTTTCTGGCAGCTCATCATTCTTGCAGCTGCAACAGCCAGGTCACGCTCCGTTCCATGGCGCACTTCGGCCGTGGCTCACAAGGAGGCATACCTGCACTGTCAACAAATAGAGATACTGTCCATGGTCTTGTTTCCTACGGCCTGCAAGGATCAGTGTCGGGTTAGTGCTGCAGGTTTTTTTTCTTGGCAAAGAAAGACGCATGACATGGGAAGCCTTACCTGTCAAGCAAGATTGTAGCAAGTCTGCAACGACCCTTCCTGTTTACGAGGTCCTTATACTCTGCGACAAGTCTACGAGGAGGTCGAGGCCGTGGTGGTATTTTCCGAGACTTCATTTTTCCAAAGAGAGTATCTATAGGCCACGGTGTCAGGTCATCTTGAGGAATTTTCGATGTCTTTACAATTTTGGGAACGATTATCTATGCAAAGCCGGTTGACATTAAGTTTTATTTTTTTTGCTCTGTGATGCGAGTACAACACTCCGCCATGGGCCATGATCTTTGTCAAATCCTTTGCATTATGCCATCGTGGAAGAATTTTTGTTCCGCAGAGCAGGCCGACGTTCAGCACCGGAGACCCGTTGATGTCTTTACCTCAACGTCTTAACGTCCTTTTCCAGCGTCCAAAATAGATGTGAATGGGATTTGGCATCAGACAAAGACACTCCTTTGCCTGTCATTTCTTTCTAAAGAGGTTCAGGTGGTTTAGAGTGGTTTTTTGAACGAGGGCAAACCACTTTCGCCAACATGTGCATGTGACTAGATGACTAGATATCGTTGATGTTTGTGCATCTCTTCAGTATATCTAGAATCTAGAAACCAAAGACGTCTCTCAAAGACGTCTCTTAAGCGTGGCTGGCAAGGTGCGAGCCTCCATGGGACGTTTGGGCCCTGAACTTTTAGGGTGCCATCCTCAGGGGTCTGCAGATTCGGGGTGAGTCATCAACTCCCCATTGAAGTACACCCTTAGTCTTAGGGAAAATCCAACGAAAATCCAACGAAAATCAACCCCAAAATCCCACCTACCGAGGCGGGGCGCTACGCGGATGCGTCGGAAGCTGCCCTTTGCGCATCCTCAAATGTCTCTTGGCCTCCTTTTTTTTTGGTTGGAGGATCATCCCAGGACTTGTAAGTCAGTGGTTAATAACTATGGCCCTATGCCCTATGGCTTTTTTAATGGGGGTTTGTAAAACCTATTTGTTGATGGCTGAACTCCGGTGAGAAAATCGCCACCTGGATTGGAGGTATTTAAAACACAGTAATAGTAAATAATGGGAGACTTAACATATCAACTGGTGGAGGATTTCAGCCATCAACAGTATGGTTGCCAATGGAATGTTTGTGGCATAAAAATGGCCACTGGCATAGACGGATTATGAAGAGTGAAGGTTATCCCTGTAATTACTTCCCGAAGCTTTGTTCCAAGTTCTTTAGTCACTAGTCGAAAGAAGATGCCATCCAAGCAGGTGGTTGGCATTACTGTCTGCATTTGAGGTTAGAGCGATCGCGCAGTGCAGGGACCGCCATGGGGATCGGGCTGCCGTTCAGTGGGTCTAGGCAATAGAGTTAGAGAAACTCTTTGTGAACAGCCAGAGCCAGATGGATGTTTCCAAAAATAATGGTACCCCCAAATCATCCATTCTAATAGGGTTTTCCATTGTACACCATCCATTTTGGGGTACCCCTATTTTTGGAAACACCTATGTAGTCTCACGCCCTTCTAAGGCAGTACTGACTTTAAAAGGTTTTGACTGTGCTGCCATACCAGGAGCCTTATGCCCAGCCGAGCTTGTTACGCCTGCCATGTTTGCTGCAGTGAATTTTCCCGGGATGCACATAATAACCAGGACAATGAAGAAAATGACGGCGATGGACATGGCCATAGTGATGGCAATGACGATGGTGATGGCGAAGGTGATGGCGACGCTGATGATGATGACGAAGAAGAAGCAAAAGAAGAAGAAACAGATGAAGATGACGAAAAAGAATGATAATAACATGATGAAGACAAATAAGATGGAAAACATGATGATGGAGAACATGATGATGATGATGATGATGATGATGATGATGATGATGATGATGATGATGATGATGATGATGATGATGATGATGATGATGATGATGATGATGATGGCCAAAGCACAGTGTTCAGCATTGTGACATTGCGACTGTCGAAAGGTCCTTTTCTGTCAATCTCGTCGGAACGGTTTTGGCTATGTCGCTGTAGGAGAGTAGATGAAGATGACAAATCTGGTAAGAATGCTTGAGGTGCTTGATTTTGCACAAGACTCATACAGCTAAATCTGGCATGCACTGATAGAATTTTAGTGACTCTAGCGCTTTCTTAAAGCAAGTCGTTGCTGATCAAACCTCAGCCCTTTCCCCTCCTTTGTTTCAGTAATGTCTTTTTGTGCAGCAAGCAAATGCAAGCAGCCAAAAGAGTCAGCAGTGAGTAACTTGCAAAGACATGCATTTCTGTAGCTGCAATGGTTTGTGAAGATGGCTGCCTACAAAGATGAGGCTCTTGCTTTCCTTTTCCTTTTGCTAGGGTCAGTAAAAACCCACAGCGAATCGTAGGTACCTTCCACATCCTGTCTGCCTGTGGGTGTCCATGGATTTTTGGGAGGCTCCAGTGCTGGTCTTACCCGAGCTACCCGAGTTGCCAGAGCTCTATGCAGCTTTGGGTACGGAAGGTATGGGAGGCATGGATTTTGTTTTTCAGATTCCTTTGTTTTTGACAAACAAGGTCAACTTGATCTGATTGGAATTTTGGGAGTTTTTGTG